>JAKJJM010035636.1:0-17425 GCA_021901965.1 Pipa carvalhoi
ACCCCCCCCCCCCCCCCCCCCCCCGCCGCCCAAAAGAAAAAAAAAAGAAAATATGTGTTTATGCATTTCTGAATAAAATTTTCATGATAGAAGTCACCAGTTTAGACTTTGCTAAATGTTATGTTGCTTTGTATACAGGATGGCAAGCTGTACTGGTGTGATGCTCGCACAGATAAAATCGAGAGGATTGACTTGGAGACTGGAAACAATAGAGAAGTAGTGCTGTCTAACAACAACATGGACATGTTCTCAGTCTCTGTCTTCGAAGACTACATTTACTGGAGTGACAGGTAAGACTTTACATATTTATTCCCTAGCGAATCCTGTTACAAATACACTATATGCAGGATTCATATAAAAGGATCTTATCACCAGGAGAAAAAAGGCATTTATTGTTCTTGTTTATAAATAAGGCTTGCCATACAATGATCATATCCTTCAATTCCAATAGTTTTAAATGATAGCTTGAAATGACCATTTTGTGTAGCAAATAACGCATGTTGGGAATGATTACCTAAAAAATTTTATATTCATTTTAGCATTTCCTTTCAAATAATTGTTTTTAAATGGTTGTTCATTCATTCCACATACTTCTTTATGGTAAGCATCTATCAATGTAACAATTGATGCAATCAACTATGGTTGATTACTTCTCATCGGTGGTCACCCATGCAAGTATGTTTTCAATAGATTAATTTAAACATACTGTAGTAGTTTTAAATGACCTTCCTTGTAGGGTTCAATATATGTTTGATGGATGCGGTCTGGAGGTAGCCAAATGAACTGTGGTAGCGCAAACGATAAAAAAGAGAAAAGGGGAGGGAGGAAAATCCCCTAGTGCATTATCTTAAGGTATATAAAGAGATATAAGTGAAGTAATATATAAATAAATGAATCTCCAGTGGTAAAAAATACCAAAAATAAGTGAACAGTATATCACAATAATCTTAAAGTGCAACAAGTGCTGGCTTTCTTAAAGTCTTTGTGTTAATAAAAGTGACATCCACCGCTTGTGGGGATTAGGAGACGTAAGCCCCCCTCAGGGGAAAGCACTCACCAGATTTTACGTGGAGCGTCAGGCTTGATAAATGAAGTAGATATCTCAAGTGATCAATCACTTCATACCAAATAGTTTTGCTCTGTATGAACTCAAAACATGAGAAAATACATAGTGCAACTCAGCACATAAAAGACAAATCCTTTAATATATAATTATACTCACAAACAAGGAGTAAAAAAAAGCTTCACAAATAATGTCTTTTGACAGATCTCAATGCATTTTGCTGAATTTTGTCTTCAGCTTCATCAGGAGAAAGTCAGCAATGCTGAAGCTGAAGACAAAATTCAGCGAAACGCGTTGAGATCTGTCAAAAGACTTTATTTGTATATCTCCTTATATACAGTGCACCTTAAGATAATGCACTAGGGGATTTTCCTCCCTCCCCTTTTCTCTTTTTTTTATCGTTTGCACTACCACAGTTCATTTGGCTACCTCGAGACCACATCCATCATTTCAGTGAAGGCTTTTGGACAGTTGGCCTTTTGTGGATATAAGCGCATTCACTTCATTGGACTTTTACTTTGGGACATTGTTTGCTCATTGCAGATGCTATCGAGACTTATTTTGTTTTTTATATTTGTGGGCGCTACGTTTTATCCAGATAGGTTTGTGCTTATCGATATACTTGTTCAATATATGTTTGACCCACCTTAATTAACCAGTTAATTTTATAACTGAAAATAATATAGACCCATAGCAAACATGACCCCAAGAGAAGTGAAGGAATTTTTTTAAGTTTGCATTCCATTTTCATTATTTATTTCACTGCCTGTGAATGGGGAAAAATCTCCACCATGCCAGGTTCCCACTTTGCGCATTGGTATTTAGTTTTTTCCTGGTGTTTTCTGAAACTCACAGAACACATGCCAATGGGTCCATAAAGCGAGGAAATAAGGACAATGCTACTGACTCTGTGTCTCTGAGGACGGGTATTGGGGTACAGCTTAAAGATATTAAAGTTTTCAACAAAGACCGTCAGAAGGGTATGTACAGCACGCAACAAATTGAAAAGCATGTAGGTTAATATAATGATATAAAAAGTATTTAAGTCTTGCCTAAAACAATTTGCTTTATTTCTGCTTGAATGATTTACAAGTAAACATGTAACTACATCAGCTTTCTGTCAGATTGAGGCCTATCATGAGTCCTTTTGACTCATTTGGAATATAGGAGAGCACATTTTCCTTGTATTGATTCAGTAATCATCTCTATCAGCATGATTACTAGGTTGTCTTTCTTACCTTGTTGAACTCTAAGCTATTTACATATGTTTGCACACTGATTCTGATTCATTCCAGATAACCCAATCTCTCAATATGCATGATTGAAATTCATTTTTACTTCATTTTAACAGACCTAATTTATACAGGTCACAGTTTACAAAGTTTGTGGTCTGCAGATTGTAATACAGGAAAATAGCTTTGTATAAAATAGCATTTGTGGTGTTTCATTTACTGTTGTATTTCCTAGGTACTAATATCTGTGCCGTGAACAATGGTGGTTGCCAGCAATTGTGTTTGTATCGGGGCAATAACAATCGTACCTGTGCCTGTGCTCATGGAATGCTTGCTGAAAATGGGCTCAGCTGTCGGAACTATGATGGCTACCTGTTGTACTCTGAGCGAACCATCTTAAAAAGTATCCACCTGTCTGATGAAAGTAGCCTCAATGCACCTGTCAAGCCATTTGAAGACCATGTGCACATGAAGAATGTCATTGCTTTAGCTTTTCACTACAGAGACAGTGACAAAGGCGGGATACGTATTTTCTACAGTGACATTCACTTTGGGAACATCCAGCAGATTAACCATGATGGCACAGGGCGCAAGACTATAGTGGAAAGTAAGGTGTTACATTTTAAAAGTGCACTTTATAGTCTGGGGAGAATATAACTGGATAGTCCTGTAAGCCGAGATAATTTCTTCATTTAATGATTACTATCCTTTTGTAAACAGAATGCAATGCATACAGAATAGGAAGGGATTAGTAGTTCTCCTCCGTGTACATAAACAGGACATACTTGAACCTCACTCTTTGACCTAGATGATGGGTTTATCAAGCTATAGAGTTTCCAGACCCTGGTTTAGAATATATAATGGCTGCTCAAGTTCCAAACATCCAGCTGATGTTGAACCACATCTATTAAAGATCGTCTGGAATTTGCAGTTTATCTAATGCTGCCGGGTAGAAAAATAGGGTTAAGTGGATTGCAGTATGTATGAATGCATTTACAGTGGTCTAGAACAAAAATCTGAAAGATATGAATTTGTTTTAATTTAAAAACAAAAATATAGGAATTGTATATCAAAGATAACCGTTTTGTTCTGTATCAGGCAGCATTAATTATCCATACAAAATATACAAAGCACAACTAAGTTAAACAGATACAATAACTGACATAACTCAAGGCCAGCCTAAAACCCCTTTGTGAGAAGTCTAGTTATAGAGGTTGTTTTCATAGATGGGCATATTTATGAAATACCTTGATACCAGTTTTCCCTGTTCCATCAATATAATAATATAATTTATTTGTACAAGCTTAAGCACTTCTCTCATGTTTGTATTATTATTGCATTGTTGAATTTACAATGCGGCATAATTTAGCAATGCTTTTATAAATAAAAATATACATACCTATTTCCCTAATGAAAATCAAGTTTTACCCAACCGAAAAAATATTGATTTATAGAGGAAACTCATTCAGCTATTCATGACTGTGGCCTTTCGTACAAGATTACATTTTATTATGGAGTTTCTTCAGGGACCATTTGAATTTCTACAATCTGACTCCAGTAGATGCAACTTTTGTTTTGTGGTTCCTGAAGTTGCCTTTTGGGGATAGAGAACCTCAATCCTGATGTTTACGTCTGTGATTTAGGTATTTTTGCTCTCCATACTACCTCCGGACTTTGCATTCTTTTTATCAAAAAAGATTGTCTGTATTATATTTGTATTGCTGAATTATACAGCGCTGCGTAAATCTGTGGCGCTTTATACATAAAATTATACATACATACATACATCAAAAGGATACCTAGATACCACAACATCAGCTTTTGTGCCCATTAGAAATTAGGTAACTAATCCAGTAGTAAACTAATATAACTGTTTTGTGTAAAAAACACATTTTTCTACTTCAAAATAATTTTAGATAATATATTTAATGTTGATACTTTCCTTTGTGTATCTCCTCTTGTGAAAGGAAGGCCTTTTTTCAACTGCAACCCAAGCTTTTACTGTAGTGCTACATAGTTAGAAAACAAGGCATAATAATTAGAAACATGTTTGCCTCTTGTCAAAACAGATGTGGGATCAGTGGAAGGCCTAGCTTATCATCGTGGCTGGGATACCTTGTACTGGACTAGTTATACCACCTCTACGATTACAAGACACACTGTTGACCAGAGCCGTTTTGGGGCCTTTGACAGAGAGACTGTTGTTACCATGTCTGGAGATGATCACCCACGTGCCTTTGTATTGGATGAATGTCAAAAGTGAGCAATGTGCTTCATTTAGTTTCTCCTGTTATAATTAGAATGGATTGTTGTTAACATGCTCTCATCCATGAAAACTTCCTATATATAAGGAATCCAGCTACTTTGTTTTTCTTTCAGTGTCTGACTCTGTAGATTACTTAATATGTCATATTAAGTAGCTTAAAAGCAAACTATCACTATCAAAACATTTTATAGTTTTAAAGACGGAACTAATATGGCAAAGTGGTATTGATACATCATAAGATGTGTGATGTTGCTGCAACCAAGAAAAAAGCTATATTCCAAACAGACTTGTGTGTACAGACATTGGATTATGATATAGCACAAAGTCTTGGAACCTGCTGTCCCCTAAGTGTCAGAGAGTAAAAACTCCCATTGTCCATCAAAGCTCAAGTGAGATATGTTGGATGTTTTTCAACAAATGTAAGTCTACTTTTTGGACATCCGTGGCAATATCAAATCTGCTACATGAACACAAATCTATCCCAACCTAATCCGTTTACAATTACATTCTCCTTTATAATATTGGAAATGGTAGTTTAGTTGCAGGTTGGGCATTCCCTAAAAAGAAGTCACCATTACTTAAGGTATTTCATGTCCTTTGGCCACTATTGAACATATAAAGATGCTCAACCAGTAGATCTAATATTTTTACATGTTTAAAGAAAATCTTGGTTCTTCTGTTATCCTTAAAATTAACATTAGAGTGTACTTTTATTAAAATAATAAAAATATAAAAGCATGATTTGTTATTTACTGAATCTTTTCTCTATTCCTTCATAGCATTATGTTCTGGACCAATTGGAATGAGCAGCACCCCAGTATAATGAGAGCCACGCTGTCTGGGGGGAATGTGGTGATTATTGTTGATAAAGACATCCGCACCCCCAATGGTCTTGCCATTGACCATAAAGCAGAAAAGCTTTACTTCTCTGATGCCACCTTGGATAAGATTGAGAGGTGCGAGTACGATGGCACTAGAAGATATGTAAGTGAAGGTTTAATATCTCATGTGTTTTCCATTATCACTGTATTACATTGGAGATTATTTCCATAAATGTTTCTGTAACGTTAAATTTACAGTACTTATAGCAGTGACTGTTGACTACTTTCTCATAATGAATAAGTTATGAAGTATGCAAGTCTCTGTAGGGATCATTACCTGTGAGATTGTTTTATCCGTTAATTGTGGGGCAATGGCCATAAGAATGTCCTTCAGTGCGACTGTGGCATTTGGAAAAAGAATCTATCAGAGCCCATAGACTTGCAAAGTGTGGTGCCATTAGTGAAGCTGTGCTTCCTTTCACTAATGTTCATAATTTCATTCCTCCTTAGCAAATTAATTATATTTGTTATCCTTTCCCTGTCTTTCATTTATCCCACAGTGGATTCTAAAGACTGATCCTGTTCATCCCTTTGGCTTGGCAGTCTATGGAGATTACATTTTCTGGACAGATTGGGTACGCAGGGCAGTGCATCGAGCCAACAAATATTTAGGCACAGAACTGAAGATTCTTAGAGGTGACATCCCCCAGCAGCCTATGGGCATTATTGCAGTAGCAAATGATACAAATAGCTGTGAGTAAAAATTCTTCATTTCAAATATCACAAAACGTATATACGGTATATAGAACTGTGCAACCACTTTAGATCTCTTTTTATTGGAATCATAAATGTGATGCATGATACGACCACTGGAAAAAAGCATCAAATTATGTTGGTCTTAACCTTAAGTCTAGAATAGCTTTACCAAACTGGCAGAACTTTAAAGATAGAGATTGTTTTAGGAAAACTTTTCTGAAGATGATAAAAACAATTTTTCAATAAGTTCAGTACAATTGCATTCAGCTGAAATCTGTTTGTGATCACTGGATCCTTGATAATTGCATATTCTGAAAAGTACCCCTGAGTTTTCAATTTATCTAGTTGACTAGATTGTTTGCAGTTTTACTCGCTTTTATAAATAATTTGTTCTTGATCCAAGAGAGATCTCTGTTCTCAGGGCTGGGGAAATGCCTGATTGCCTGTTAATGCTTTCTAAGATCTTCTGTAAGAAAGCAGCTATTTACAATAAATTGTATTTTATCATTGTAGTTCAGAAGGTTTATATTATTATGGGCAGTGCGTTATATAAAAGAATAAATACAATATAATATACAATTCTATAATGAACCTCTCATAATAATAAGTACAAGTGTACAAGCAATTGTATTCTTATGCAGTTTTTAAATTTAATATCAGTAATTGTTATCCAAGCTTCATTTCTATTCGTTAGCTTAATCCCTGCTCTGTTTTCCCTAGTAGAATTAATTTGTTATCTGGGCTGTTTCTTTTTCCCAAGGTGAATTATCCCCCTGCAAAACCAACAATGGAGGTTGTCAAGATATTTGCCTGCTAACTCCTGAAGGGCGTCTGAACTGCTCATGTCGTGGAGACCGAATCCTGCAGGAAGATTTTACTTGTAAATGTAAGTTTATGTCTCAAAATGTAGTTAGATAGAACCAAAACTCTACCTAATGAAAGTGTAGCGCCTATAAGTGATAACAGTACTGATACAATAATAAATAAAAATAGTGGTAGGATGCGCTTAAACCCAGATGTAAAGAGGCAATCTGTCTCAATGCCCCTAATGTAATCCAAGAAAAATAAATCTCTGTTCGCACTGAGATTTATTTTTCTAAGTTTATGTCTCATTTGTTGTTTTATCTGTAGAAACCATTAAAAAAAGAGAATATTGAAGAGAAGAATATGCACACATGCTTTTTGCAGATTCTGGTATATAACCATAGGTGTGAGGTACACGTGCAACGTTTCGGGGGGTATAACCACCCTTTGTCAGGAAACGCTGCACCTGTACCTAACACCTAAGGTCCAATAAAAGGGTTGTATACCAGAATCTACAAAAAAGCACGTGTGCATATTCTTCTCTTCAATATTCTACATGTATGGTGATGTGTTGCCTAACATCCAAGAATCTTGCACCAACTCTAAGGAAGTGAATTGGTGTACACCACAATATATTCCTTTAAGACTGATTAAAGAAAGAGACTTTAACTTTAATGAATCTTTGCCTTATTGTACGTAATACAGGGGGGCTGCATAATGTATCAGTTTTTCCAGTTTGTTCTTTGTACAAGCTAGAATAAATCATAGGGAATTGTTTAAAACTGGTAGGTGCTTGTTAAATCAGGACTCATTATGACCTAGCCACGTCTCCACTGACCTCTGACCACACATCAAGTTATTACCCAAGTTAACCCGTAACTCAAAGCACAATTTATGTAAGGGGACTATTATAGTTATCTACTACAGTTTATGGGCAGTGTCACACCATGTGTTTTGACATCACCAACCATTTTGCAGATTGCTCATTGAAAACAATGGGCCATGATTTCTGAGGCATTATTATTGAATTATGAAGTGGATCAAGGTGAAAACCTCAAATTTCTTTACAAATTGCCAACTGCAATGTAACATTAATAGTTTTGGTTACGTGGTTGTTATTTTTGCCTCCTTTCTGATGCTAATACATTTTCAAATGTTTCCATTTACTAGCTCTTAACTCTACGTGCAACCCATATGATGAGTTTGAATGTGGAAATGGAGACTGCATAAACTACAGCATGACCTGTGATGGTGTGGCCCACTGCAAGGACAAGGCAGATGAGAAGCATGCATTCTGCAGTAAGATTTGATGTTTGAGTCTGAAGCTCATTTATAAAATATGAATTATGACTTTTTTCTATTCCTTATCATTTATGTAAAGGCAAATTTTAGTTTTACACCTTTTGATTTTAGAAAATGTCTCTTTTCTTGCTTAAGTTTTTGTTGTTCATTTTACATTAAAAAAAGTACCTAAGTGCATAAAGATATAAAAGCCAGTGACTATTGTGACTATCACATCATTATGTGCCAGGTAAGCAATAATCTTGCTGTCTTTATTTAGGTACTCGCCGCTGTAGGAAAGGCTTTAGGCACTGCATGAATGGACGCTGCATTTCCAGTTCCTCCTGGTGCAACGGGCTGGATGACTGTGGTGACAACTCAGATGAGATCTCCTGTAACAGTGAGTATTTGTAGGGCACTTGAGAAGCCTCCACTACTTTCTAACCTGAGGAAAGAAGGCAGTTCCTGCAGCCCTGTTAATGTGCCAGACCCAAGCTAATATAGAAGGACCTATAAAAGAGACATCATTTGTAGAACTAAGGGTGTGAACCTTACCTTGCTGGACAAAAATATTAGCTCATCTTCCAAGAAAGAGGGGTAAAATTGCAGGGGCTTACACACAGAAATTTAAAAAAGCATTGGTTTAATAGGGTTTAATTTATACAATGTTTGTAATAGAGGCCATAGTGTGCTCTGATCCTCTTTTTCCACCTTTCTTGCAGAAACAAACTGTGCCCCGGAGGAGTTCCGCTGTAGGGATAGGAGCTGTGTTGGGAATTCAAGTCGCTGCAACCAGTTTATAGATTGTGAAGATGCATCAGATGAAATGAACTGCAGTAAGTAATGCCCTCTTGGGAGTGGAGGGGATCCAGTATTCAGTGACTTAGGTTTGCACACCCCTAAACACTATGTGCTGCTATCAAAGCCATTCATGTATTTATTTCATTATCCTACATGAAGTGAAAACTAATTCATTTACTAAAAGTTTTAGCCTTGGATTTTAACTCACTGCAAATTCCATACCCAGACCTTAATGTTATAAATTTCAGCTGTGGGCTGCTCTCTGCTGGCACCAGTATATTGCCACCTGGCAATCTATAGTTTTATTTTCTCATTTCAGATTAGAATAAAATATTTGTGACACCAAATGACTATTTAGTTTTGCTAAAGGGGGTGTTTATTTTCTATGTGTGTTTATACAGTGTTTTGTTTATGTGCTCTCCAATTTCTAGTAGACAGTTTACTAGACAGTAAATCTCTCATGCTGAGCAACTGTGGGGCTATCACATTTAGAGACTTGTACATGAAAAAGAATTGTTTTGTTATTTTCTACAAAAGCAAATCAAGCCACTTTTTGAATGCATGGCACTTGGGAATTACAAAGAAGGAGACTTTTTTTTTTTAATCAGTTGCAAATCTCCAGACCTGAGAACTTCCCTGGTTTCATCCCAAGACTCCTGGTATGCAAAGCAAACTCCGGGTCACTGGGGAAACACTTATATTCTCTGGATCTGGTTCCCCCTACGGCTGTCCCTGCCCCTTCCTGGTCTAATCCCCCCCTCCACCCTTACTCTTCCCTATTTTCCTCCCACAGCCACCCAATTTTCCCGCTAAGCGTTGGAAGTCCATCTCTGAATTTCTTTAAGTACCTTTAGGGAAATCATTTTCCCTTTTGCCCTTTCACTGTTAAAATAGTTTGGTATTTTCAATCCTAGACATCACTGACTGCAGCAGTTATTTCAAACTGGGAGTAAAGGGTGTGACCTTCCAGAACTGTGCCCATACTTCACTTTGCTATGCACCTAGCTGGATCTGTGATGGCTCAAATGATTGTGGGGACTTTACAGATGAAATGAATTGCCCAGGTAAGATATATTGTGATGTTTTGGTAATAAAGGAAGACGCTGTCTGTATGCCACCTAGACCCATTTGATTGATTGTCTGCACTTTCCTCTAAGTCTTTAGTGTGGTATTTGACTAAAACATATTTGTGGAATGCTTAAAGAAGGAATACGCAGGCGCATTGCACATATAAATGTTTAGTCAGGTTTCCTTTCACTGTAGTTGAGTCATTATGGTCATATTGGTTAATCTGTTCTGCCAATAACCTAATTAAGGTGTACCTGTGGTCCCTGGCAGAACACATACTGCTGGCCACAGTGAATGATCCACTTTACAGATCTGTGAATATTGCCCAAATATATCTACTGCATTTGCAGCCAAATTCACTAATGATCTAATGTTAAAAAAAGAGTTTTAATTATATATAGGTCCCACTGAGGAGTATCAAGAGCTTGCTGCAGACTTCAGGCTTTAATATTGGATCACACCCACAACACAATGATGAAATGATGGATTTTTGAGCTAGAGGCACAATTAGCAGCACAGTTAATAAAACAGAATCAAGTATTGAATTTACAAAAAAAAAAAAAATGAAACCCGTACAAGCTGTTTTTTGACTGTTTTATCTGCAGGTGTCCGTAAGCCAAAGTGCCCAGTGAATTACTTTGCTTGCCCAAATGGACGCTGTATTCCCATGAGCTGGACCTGTGATAAGGAAGTTGACTGTGACAATGGAGCAGATGAACAACACTGTGGTAGGAGCTGTTTTGTACCTGTTTGATATAGTACACCCTACTGTGTATGTAATTAAGTATATATACCGTATTTTTCGCTCCATAAGATGCACTTTTTTCCCCCCAAAAGTTGGGGGGAAATGTCTATGCATCATATGGAGCAAAGATTCCATTTCTTCAGCTGCTGCGGGGCACGGGTGGGGGTGGGTGGGGGGTGTCAGCCAGCTCCCCTTCCCCGGCGCCCCACAGAAGCTGAAGAAAAGAGAACTCGCCTTACCCCAGCATTCCAGCGAAGCTTCTGCTCTCAGTGTGTCTCTCCACACTGAGGTAAGTTGAGCGTGACGTCACTCCTAGGCGCCTTCGGATCTTGTCGACTCTATTTGCTGGCAGCTGCTGACAAGACCCAAAGAGAGCCATCCCGCTCAACTTACTTCAGTGTGCAGAGAAGCGCTGAGAGGATCCGCATCACTGGAACACTGGGGTAAGGTTAGGAGGAAGAGGAAGGTAGGCAGAAGGGCAGGCAGGCAGGGGAGGGATTGCAGTAGGGCAGGCAGGCAGGGGAGGGTAGGCAGGTAGGGGAGAGATGGCAGGAGGGCAGCAAGGGGAGGATAGGCAGGGGAGGGGTGGTATATTTAAGCACACCATTTGGTTAAGAATTTTTTTCCATATTTTCCTCCTTAAAATCCTAGGTGTGTCGTATGGTCAGATGCATCTTATGGAGCGAAAAATACGATACTACCTTTGTACTTAAAAAGGATGTGTTGTTTTCTCTTTCTTTGCCTCTAGACAAGTTCTGTACCTCAATGCAGTTTGAGTGTAGCAACCATCGCTGCATCTCCAAACATTGGGTGTGTGACGGGTCAGATGACTGTGGTGACCAATCAGATGAAGGACTCATCTGCCGTGAGTAAAATAACAAACAGTTTGCATGTTTCGTAATTTGAGAGGATTTTCCTGCTAAAGTTCGTTTACATTTTATAGAATCCAACACTTGTAGTCCTGAATCCTTCCGATGTCCAAGCACACATGTGTGCGTTCCCAGACGCTGGCTGTGTGATGGCGATATAGATTGCCAAGATGGGGCTGATGAGAGTGTCCACGCTGGCTGCAGTGAGTAGATCATTTAATTTACTAATGACAATAACATTTTTATTTTTAATTTTAGAATATAGATAGGAATTACCAATTCTTTAATATACATAGTAATACTAAGATAGTACAGTACCCTGAGAAAGACAGGCTTTGTTGGGAGTTAACATGTCAGCCAGCCCAGTACTATTTATGCCAGAGTTATGATCTACTTTGCAGGTCCACAAGTACTGGGTAGAACAAACTATAACATTTTAACATTTGCCAATTATTAGTGTTTTCTTACCCTCCCCACCCACCACATGAACTTTTACTTAAAAGAGCTTCTGAGCTGTATGAAAGCTTATTTTCAAAATAGGAACATTGGCAAACAGCCATTTTAATTCTGTTTTAAAGCAATTTGCTAATTGCTTTGTTTTTCCCATATTTTGGCCTACACTTTGAAACTTACATAAGCAATGATCTGCTAATGGCCTGTAAGTATTCAGAGGTCAGTGCATGATGTTAGAAGACCAGTAAGTAACATTAGAAAAAGAAAAAAATCCTATTTTTTTTTTTTGGTATGAAATATATTCATACATAGTACTGGTAAAATAACTTCCTGATTTGTATTATTTTGAGTTAGTTTTTCTTCATTGTGGTTGAAGCTACAGCAAAACTTGACAGATGTAACACTCCCTACTTACTGCAACAATGTGATCTTCCTTTGAACATTCAAATATAAAAGCTGTTGCTTTTTCAAAACCTAAATAGTGGGCTACTATTAATAATGTACGCAGAGCATTAAAAGAGAACTAAAGCTGTAAAAAAAAAAACAAGATATATTAAATAAGTACCTTATAGTAAGTTCCAGCGATGCACTACCAGCTTCTTCTGTGCTCTCTCTTCACTGCACTGAGGCAGTCTTCACAGCGCTATGGAGGGCCCAGCTGCCAGCCCGAAGCTCCTCCCACTCACTGTCATCGGCGGTGAAATAGAGTGATGACGTCCTCACGCTCATTTCTCCCCCAGTGAGAACTATCCTCTCACTGGGGCACAATGAGCGTGATGACGTCATTGCTCATTTGTATAAGGGGGTGGAGCTTTGCGCCGGCTCCGTGACAGCCTAAGCGCTGTGAAGACTGCCTCAGTGCAGAGAAGATACAGCACAGAAGAAACTGGGAGTGCATCGCTGGAGCTTACAATAAGGTATTTATTTAATATAGCTTTGTTTTTTTTGGTTTTTTTACAGCTTTAGTTCTCCTTTAAGTAAATAAAAAGGAAAAAAGCTGAGGACCTTAGCAATTCTTTTGGTGACTGTTAAAAGTTAAATGTGTTCTAATGTGATATATAAAAAGAAATTTAGGTTATGTTTAATGTTTATATTCATCCATAGTTTTCAACAACACCTGTGACCCCAAGGAATTTATGTGTCAGAATCGCCATTGTATTCCAAAGCAGTTTGTCTGCGACCATGATTCTGATTGCAGTGATGGATCAGATGAATCTCCTGAATGTGGTAATATATGTATAAAAGTTATTAGTAATTATTAAAGAGACTAACAAATTTTGTTATTTGTAACACCTGCCACAAAGCATTCTGAGATGTGTGACTGTGTTATAATATAATAATCTAAGTAGCTATGCTATCTGTGTTTGTACGTTTAGATTTCATGCTACTTGTCTCCTTGTCTTAGTCATTGCCTGGCATCTAAACAGTGATGTGTCTTCATGACCCAATGCTTGCAGTTTCCATCACTTTTATTATATTGGCCATTTCCTCCATGTCTGGATTATAAGTGTTTAGCATAACTTAGTGCCACTGTCTAAATCTAAACTATACATACATACAATTTACTAGAAATCAATTACATGTGGTTCTGTAATAAAATGGATTCATTCTGGTATAATTACAGTATACTTTCTTGCCAGATAAGTGAAAGTGTTTGTTTACCAGTTATGTTCCTCATTTTAATGTAACTTGTTTGAACACAGAAAATGTAAATGGCTTTGAAATTCTGTGTTGTTCAGTGGTAATGGCAATAATTTTCTGTTGGGACTTTTGCATTTCGCTAAGGCTTACTCCTGCCGTAATGTCTTGCAGAATATCCCACCTGTGGCCCTCATGAGTTCCGCTGTGCCAATGGCCGCTGTCTAGTTAATAAACAGTGGGAGTGCGATGGTGAATTTGACTGCCATGATAAATCAGATGAAGCGCCAAAGAATCCACACTGCACAAGCACAGGTGAGACTGGAGGGGTAGGTGCAAATTGAGAGATTAGGCAATGAGAAGCAGTAATACAAATCATTTCTCTTGAGGAGGTACTAGCCTTATCTGTAGATTTTTTCAGAAGGACGTTACTGATTTCACAAGTAGCGGAACTTTTATAGACCTGTAAGCAGACTACCCTGGTCAAATAGCAGAACATTTACACTTCAAATGTGCAGGTCCTGACCCTTTTTCTTCCCTTAAATACAGCTGTACCATATTTTGGGAAATCTATTTATTTCACTAGGATATAGTGTATCTTTTTGAGGGTTTTTCCTCTCTGGTAACTAAAGAGTGGAGTTTTCACAATCCACTTCCCATATTGTCATACTGTAATAGGAGCAAAACTTTCCAATTGGTTATTCTATGACCGTACCTTTAGAACAGACCAGAGGGATTTAATTCGCCCTAGCAACTCCTGTTTATCTTATAGCACACTTGCCATTGTATGTATCCGTATAACCATACTTTGTTTCGTGCACCCATTACAGAAAGCAAATGCAATGAAACATTCTATCTCTGTAAAAATGGAACATGTATACCAGACATCCTGCTTTGTGACAATAATGACGACTGTGGAGATGGATCAGACGAGCTCAACTGTTTTATTAACGAGTGTCTAAACAAGAAACTGAGCGGCTGCAGCCAAGAGTGTGAGGATCAAAAGATTGGGTACAAGGTAATAATCATGGCGAAAATGAATCCTAAATGATGATAAAGCAATCAGGTTTGGTTGGATATCTTAGCATGTCATTTGCCAGTGACATAACTGATATATTGCTGTGGCCCTGGTGCAGTGTTGATACTGCCTCCCCCTCCCTCACTGTACCGCCCCCTGAATCCTATTTTGGATCCAAAAGGGTGACACATACCAGGATCTGAAAATGGTGCTGTAGGGAAGATGTGTATGGGGGGAAACCTGCTTTTACCTCATATGATGCACAAAGTAAGGCTAGGGAGGGTGGTTTATTAGTGCAACACGATCTTTCCTAAGGATTCCTCTAGAAGGTTTGGTTGGTTGTTTCATAACTGAATGGAGAGTAAAAGGATGTATGAATGAGCATATCGTGACAAACTTCTCCTTCAAAAAATGACTTTTAACATTCTTGTTATTTTGTGACCCATGCAGTGCAGATGTCGACCTGGCTTTCGGCTAAAGGATGATGGTAAAACATGCGTTGACATAGACGAGTGTACCACTACTTACCCCTGCAGCCAAAAGTGCATCAACACTCTGGGAAGTTACCGTTGCCTTTGTGTGGAAGGTTATGAGATCCGGAGCAATAACTCAAACAGCTGCAAAGTAGCTGCCACTGTGGATGGTGCGTTGTTAATTTCATATGTACAAGAGATGATGCTAACTAACATATATGCATACAGTAAATAAAAGGCACTATACTGTCTATAATAAGGACTCACGATACTGGCATAATGCAAAGTCCATAGCTCTAATATAAGCACCCCAGTGCAATGAAAACACACAATATTATATATATATATGAGGAAATGCAGTCTCCAGGAGGTACAATTGGGGTTCAAAACCCATAAAAAGCATAGGGGGTAATAGCGAGTATGGAGAGTAAAGAAAATGTGGTGGTGGCTGGGGGGGGGGAGGTGGGATCACAGATGCGTCTCTAAAGACCCACATGTATTTTTCTGTGGCTGAAGGGTTTTAATCGATTTCTTTGCTTTTTCTATTTTAGTTGAAGATCCATTCCTCATTTTTGCCAACCGGTACTACCTGAGAAAGCTCAGCCTCGGAGGTACAAACTATACCTTACTGAAACAGGTGAGCTAATAAGTAAACACAGCTCCACATTTTCAGCCATTTCAGTTATACTTCATTAAACTGCACACGCAACATTTCTCTACCACGTTAGCCAAATCTAAGCCATCCAGTAGGCAGTGTGTTATGGACACGTGCAATATGCCTAAGGGGGTGTTTGCTCTTAGATAAAACAAAAAATAGTTATAAAGTGACATGAATCCATGTAGCATGGCTACAACATGTGTTTATTAGCTTATGGCATGTCATGAGTTTAAGGAGAACTATAGCCAGATTACATGTTTACATATGTTGTACTATACTTTAGTGAGAAGTGATTCATCCCAGTAGATGTTTCATCTAATACTGGATAATTTATTACTCGGGCTAGTAAAACTCCAGTAGGAGGCAGACATTTTTGCAGACATTTTGTCTAATGTGGAAGACTGTTTCCTCTACTGTGGAATGTGACGCCTGCACACAGTTAGCTTATCTCTGTAATCTCCTGTTTTCACAGGAGGTCAAAAGGTCAGCACACTGAATAACCAATAGCAATCAGGCAGCTTCTCTTCACCTGTTATCTAAATTGCAAGAGGGAAAGGGGAGGGGGAGTTATATCGGCACTATAGTTCTTCTTTAATAAACACATGTTGTAGCCACACTACATGGATTCATGTCACTTTAATCCTCTTTTTTTGTTTTCTGTGATATTGAGTGCTGAGACGAATGCTCTGGAAAGAATAAGTGACTCACTGGCAATTATTGTCCAAGGGGATTTGCTCTTATTTGATTTATTCAAGGAAAGATAAATACTCGAAAACTGGATATGTAGTTAAGTGCAAAGTGGGCAGCTGTATCCATCCTTTGTTGACTTGACAAATGCATGTGACATAACATATCCTATTTCTTAAAATATTAATGTACCAGTGCCTTGTTGTAATATTCCTCTTCTCTTCAGTTTTCATTTCTTAACGGTCTGTGCAGCATTCTTTTGTAGGATTTGTTAATTAACTGTATTTAATGACTGACTGGCTTCTTCACCATTCCAGAGCATTGTAAATCCAGCCCTTTGCCCAACAGTTGCCATGGTGTTACTTTCTAAATATTTCCCCATTTATTTTTACTCCAAAAGTACATTTGTTGATTGCAGCCAAATGGTTCAGTTTTTGTTCTCATAGAGCAGGGGTCGGCAAAGTTTTCTTGTACGGGGCCGGTTTAATAATTTTCAACCATGCGGCGGGCCGGTAACATACCCTACGTGGTGAACCCTACCTTTCGCCATACTGCGCTGCCCCACAGCACCCCCCACACTGTGGTGCCACCACAACCCCCCCTCCCTCACTATAGCAATGGTGGGCAACCTACGGCCCACGGCTTTGTCTTGCCCAGCTCGCTTGCCGTGTCCCCACCTACCTTTTCTGTGGTCAGTCTGTGTCTGCAGTACAGCACAACGCTCCTCTCTTCCTCCCCTGGCCCCAGTAATGATGTAACTTCCTGTGATCACAGGAAGTTACATCATTGCCA
>JAKJJM010035643.1:0-10318 GCA_021901965.1 Pipa carvalhoi
CTCACTGTAAACTTGTCCCAGCTTGAAGCTGTGGGAGCTGTCATCTTGTGCCCAACCTGCCAATCAACTACAATAGACACACCCCCTAAGGCCTGACTTCCTGACATATTGGGGCAATCTCCGCTCATGGGGGCAATCTCTGCTCGTGGGTGCCCCCCCACCCGCGGGTGACCCCCCCAAACCCACCCGCGGGTGCCCCCCACCTGCGGATGCCCCCCCAATCGCGAGTTCCTCTGCAAAAAGTGACTGCACACAGGAAGGCTGACACAGGAAGAAAGGCTGGTAGGAGGGCTTACTTGACAATCAAGTAAGCCCGCCTCCACCTACAGCCTTTCTATCCGACACAGCCTGCAGTGTCGAATTTACAAGCACAGAGAAGGGCTAAAAAGACACAGACAGGTACATTTTTTTAATGGAAGTGTATTACAAAAATGTTCCTATAGACTGTCTCTATTTTATAAAGTAATGTTGTTTGGAGGTGATAGTGGCACTTTAAGCCAGTAAAGACTCCAGTGGAGTCTTTTCGGGCTTAATAAATACCACCCCTGGAGTTGCCACCTGTCCAAGTCTGCCTGGTTTTAAACATAGTTGTCCTAGCTTCCTATTGCATGCTGGGGCCTAAATTACAGTAATGGGTGGGCCATACTGCACTGTAGGTATGTCATAAGGTAGATACTTTTATTATTTTTGAATGATTAATTTCTAACAGTTTAAAAACATACATACACCATTTTTAGCACACTTTCCATTGTTTCGTGCCTTAGACAACACAGATGAAGTTTACTTAATCAGACGCTGTGTGTGTTTCTGCACACTCTGTTAGTGGTTGGATACCTGTCTGGTTTGGCATGGCTGAAAGGTGCCAGCTTTATCCACACCCACATTTTGTATTGTTGTCCCATATACCATTATACTGTATATATTCCCTTTGCCTGAGCTGACTTCCTGCAGATGTTTGCTGGCTTAGAGTTGCTAACCTAACAAATATAACAGGAATTATAAAACTAACCATCACCATGGCTGCCAATAGGGGGGTCATTGCTATGGGGTCCTTGTCATGATGGCTGTTTACGGTGGGCCTGGCCACTCTGAAATAAGTTTTATTCATCAAGCTCAAGTGGTCCCTCTTATTACTGTTACTCCTGTCCCAAAATTAGAAGATTTGATATGCTTCTTAAGGAGACATTGTTGCAAGTTAAAAGAAGTACTGATGGCTGCATTTGGCCTGGTAACTACTTGATTGGCAAGAATAATAAGAGCTATTCCAGACCTAAAAGGAATGTTTCTGATTGTCTCTTTTTGTATAAAGGTTTTTCAGTATCTGATGTATGCTCTTTTCTTACAGTAAATCACATTTGGTTGCAAATTGGGATCCTGGAATGAAAATGAAAGTATCGGCACTCTAATAGCAATTTCTGGGAACACACGTGATCTACTATACAAAGAAAATCTAATCCATATGTTCGCATTTATCCCTGCAAAACATGCAGTGTTGTGCAAGAGCAATTAACATCCCTTTGTGCAGTCTCAGAATTGTATTCTTATTCATGAAAATAAAAGGGCTTCAAAGCCAATCCAGTTCATGGCCTTTCAGTGGGCGCACATCACAGAAAAAGAATACAAAAGAATAGCAGGGTTAAAAGGGGAACAAAGGGTGGAGGAAACAGGAGAATATAATTAAAGGTACACTCATCCAAACTAATTTATGTTTGGGCCTCGAAATTGTACAGTAAATAATTATAGCTACAAGAAATATATATCTATTACCCTTCTATACCAACCTGCTTATTTTATTGGAGTCAGCAAGTATTGACACACTCAAATAACTGATGGGCGCATACACAGATCTATACAAGAGTCAGGAGTTCCTTTAACAAAGGAACAATCAGGCAAAGCAGTTTCATTTTTTTTTTTGAAGATGCCATTGTTACTTGTTACTCACAATAAGAAATGAATGGCAGACAGAAGCACTTAACTAACTCCTTCTTTTGTCATTGTATCACAGAAAAATCTTCTCTACCATGTAATAACGTTCCAAACCATATATAACTACAAATCTCACAGGAGTGGTACAGTGACAGTTAAAATAAGATATTGGTAGTTAGGAGAAGTGACGCCTGGAGAAGATGTGGCATCAACATGTTTTAGAATTAAGTTTTAAAACAGGAAAATGGAGTGATGGTCACTGACATCAGAACTAGTCATTTATAAGGTTATAAATTATAGGAAGTTCCATGCAATTTTATGTATTATATGCTAATCTAAAACTACACACTAGCCCAGTGATCAGCAAACTTCTAACAGGAGAGAGCCATTTCGCTTCCTCCTCCACCGCCAACTGATCACTGTGGTACCGCAAAGGGGGAGGAGCGCACGCTCCAGATCCCATTACCTGCCGATGTCAAATCAGAAGGATCATTGGCGGGACTATGAGATGCGGGGCTAGGGAGAGATGCCGCGAGTCACAGTGCATGTGGCTCGTGAACCACACATTGCTGACCACTGCACTAGCCCTGTGTTGGTCCCCTGTGGATAGACCTGAAGGGCCAGATTTCGAAAAGGTTGTAGTCCTGGGGAAATGCCTTTGCGAAGACATTTCCCCGAAGTGCACGAGGCGCGGCCGCTCAAATTAGCGCGGTCGCGCTTCATGTACTTCACAAACAGGCGAAGAGAGCGACCGCGGCTACTCTCTTCGCCTGTTTGTGAAGTACATGAAGCGCGACCGCGCCTATTTGAGCGGCCGTGCCTCGTGCACTTCAGGGAAATGCCTTCGCAAAGGCATTTCCCCAGGACTATGACCTTTTTGGAATCTGGCCCGAAATTGGAACCGTAACATTTTAAATGTTCTGTTCTATATCTGCTTCCATGTGTTTTACAGAGGTGTATGTATATTACAGTCATGAGAGGCAGCCACCCCAGGGCTTATAGGGTTAAAGGACACATGGCTGTTCCTAACTGCTGGAATAGGTCATCTCCTGCAAATTTATTATGTGGGCAGCATTGAAGATTTTGCTGTGGGGTTCATATTGGTGTGAGTAAGAAAACTAACGTGAGTAAGAAAGCTAAATATTCTTGCTAATTTGCTAATTCCTGCTAGTATAGTCCCAAAAGTGGAAGACAAACTGTAAGAAAGGCAGATAAACCTAATCAACAGTTCTGTGAATTATGTGTAACAAAAAATGCAGAGTATTGTCTCCCTTTTCCAAATCCTGATATAAAATACATCTAAAATACAGTGAATGTCACAACTGCCAGTAAATACATCCCACTCCTTCTAGTTGTACAATGAAGCTTAAATAGAAATGTATTTTTTCTCACTGTAATGTTACTCTTGACTTCATTAACACCGCACATTATTTTCAACCACAAAGAAACCATGTTGTAAAAATGGTGCATATTGTATGTAGAAGACCAGAGCGAAGTGTGTGGTAAAAGCAATTCCTGACTGAATGTAATTTGCAGTATTATTATTTACTCTGCAATCTTTACTTGACCACTATTTGAAGCCTATTTTGTTTTGATCAAAACCCCACTTTTTATAATTATGAGCAATAAAGAGTTACCTTTCCAATAACTAGTATTATTATAAATTGTGTTTCTAGATTCAGCCAGGGATGAGGATTATAGCAACAAATGCACTAATGCTAAAGGAGGCAAATGAATAAACAGCAAGGCTTTGCTTCCTAGGAAACCATCTCTAGGGAGATGGAAAGCCAGGTCATTTTTTTTTTTTTGGTATTGTATTGTATTTACATAGCGCTGATATATTATGCTTTACAGAGATTCATCACTCACTTCAGTCCCTGCCCTGTGGAGCTTACAATCTAGTTTCAGTCACACACATATGCTTTTTTTTGGATTGTGGGAGGAAGCTGGGGTGCCCGGGGGAAACCCATGCAGGTGTGGGGAGAACATACAAGCTCCACGCAGGTGAAGTCCAGGCTGGAATTCAGCCCAGAGCCTCAGTGCAGCAAGGCGGCAGTGTTAACCACTGAGCCACCGCACTGGCCCTCTTCTTGGGAGCAGGGTGAATTGTTGGCTAATTTACTGAACAACCTAACTTCATCATGAGAGTCAGTCCTATATCTGCTTTGCTATCTAATTTTGAGCTACTTGCAGTTGAACATGTGGGTAAAGACTCACCTCTTTCAAAGTGTTGGTAATAACATTATGGACACCCTTTCTCATTTTTTAATGGGAGTAGTTCAGATGGTTTATTTATGGGTTTTTGGATCCGATACATGGCAAGGACGGTAAAGCAATCTCTGGCTCTTGACATGGGTGGTTTATTCTAGTGCATAGTGGAACCAGTGTGCAGAGTGGAAGCAATATTTTGGTAAGCAAACGGGCACTATGGTTGGGGTGGGTAGATTTTTTTTTTTATCTAAAAGGGTTATTCTGTTGCAGTGGTTAACAGACACTTGGCTAGTGTTCCCTTTGGTGGTGTATGCAAGGTTTGACTGACTAATAAGACTAAGGGGGTTATTTATTAAAGTGTGAACAGTTGCATAAAGGCCCGAATTCGCATCTTCTTGCTACTTCTCAAACTCTACTTATTTAACAAACATTGCGATGTGGCGAATTTGCTACCAATTCAGACACTTACGACAGTCACAGACTTATGGAGCTCTTCGCAGCACTTTGCGTGCACAGGTAATTCGGCTAATTAGCAAGCGACTGAGTCTGTCGAAGGAGTAAATTTCACAAGGCGCACTGCTCTGAATTCACCTGTTTGACTTCGCCAGATCAGAGTGGCGAATTGGAGGGTTCATGGCAGGGCTCCAGTGTTGCATAAGGCGACTATTCATTCAAAAGTGACAATAGCGAATGCGACTAAGTAACAACATGACCTAAGGACAAGGTGACATAGAATTAGATAGAATATTCACTTATATACAGTTAATTGGACATTGTGACGATGATGCCACTGCCCTTCACTGGGGGAATTCGCCTCACTTTGCATGACTCCGCATCCCACTATTGTCCGATTGACTACGCTGCGCTACACATCTGACAGTGTCCGACACTGTACACTTGTTCGAAAAGTCTATCAGCTGCTTCATGAATAAGGAGGAGTGAATTCGTGTCTTCTTGAACATAGTGACGCAAACAGACGTGAAGTCACTACGCTAGGTGAATTCGCCCTTTAATAAATAAGTCAGGTATTATCAGTGTTTGGGAAATTTAGGTACAGAGTAAGACTTCCAGTAACCTAAGTGATATTAGCCCAATTATATGGGATCAAACCTTACTATTGCAATAGGAGAAAAGTTAACTCACACAAACTAACTGCAGTTTGAGAAACTTCTTTAAAAAAAAAAGGAAGTCTCATTTATTTATAAAACAGAAAATAATATTTCAGGAAATAAAAGGAAATGGCATTGTTCCCGTAACTGCAATGCACATGCGTATCTAAAAGGACAGACCCACCACATACAGCATATTATACACTTATTATAAAAAGACATCCTGCCTCACCCAAAATAGACTTTGAGCAATACATAAAAATTGTTCACTGATATACTGTTGTTTCATTAAATCAATATACTTTAAGCAAGCCCTTAAGGGTAGTTGGAAGCAGGTGATTCTTGGTGCCAGGAGGGAAGCTATTTTATTGGTTGAATGAGCTAATTAATTGTATATCAGTGCTTTGTTCCTCATAGTTTGAGGTCCATTTGTTTAGTTTGGCATTTTTTTTTTTGGCTTTTTGGGGGCTATTACAGTGTCATAATTAGTCAATCATAGTAGGATGGTCCCAGGGGCTTTATTGCTCATAGATTGTTTTGAGGCAACGGGTTATATTTCATTTTACCTTCAAGTTCCAAGATGGATGTTTTTGGCAAAAGTGTTCCAGTAGTTTTTGGGATTTCAGGTTCAAGTTGTTCCCAGGTTGCAGCCTTTCAGCGCTTTTGGGTACTGAGTTGTGAATTATGGGTCCTTTGTTAGTGCATGAGGATGTCTTGTCCTGGTTCTACTTCCGGGTAATATTGCAGAAGGCATTGGTGAGACTGGGTTGGTCAGCAAAAGGGGTAAGTATGCATTTGTTCTGAAGGTATAATATGTATGTTTGGATGTAATGTTAATTTGCTGTTGTTTTCAGACCTTACTTTCAGGGTCAGAACTTAGGGGAGGCAGGCCCAGTGCATGATTAGCACTGGACCCCCTCTCCTGGGCCAGTGCAAGATCGACAACGGGGCACCCTCTCCCCCTGCACACTACAGGCTTTGTTGTGACCCCTGTAGCCATGCCACTGCTTCCATCCTCTTACATCCCTTACCCCTTTTCCTAGTGGCATGGGGGAAACATTTTATTCAATGCAAGGCTCCTTGGGAACCCTTGTGGTGTAGTAGAGTAGAGGAATATATTTTGTAGGGGGTTGTCAGACTCCCTCCCCTAGCCCATATTCCTTTGATCAATGGGGTATAGGTTAAATTTAAATTGGCACATTTCCCCACCCTCCTGCACAGGGTGGAGGTAAGGTAGAGTTTACGTTATACTTAAAGGTAATTGGGCCCACACTGCTAATAGTGCTATTCTATTAGTGTAAGTGTCAGATTATTGCACTATTTATGTACATTGACAGCACTGTGCTATAATCAACACTGGGCCTATTGCATTTAACTCCTTCACTGCCAGTTAGCAGTGTTGGACTGAGGCATCTTGGGCCCACTAGAAAGACTGATTGCAAGGGCCCATACCCTATTAGCAAAATTTGTCATGTGTACCAGATAATACATTTTCAGTTCTCAAGGACATTACACTAAATTCTCAAATGCACAAACTGCCAGTTCCCTTCAAAACTGTGTGCAAGTGTACCTAGAAGAATTGCTGTTTTGAAGGCAAAAGGCACACCAAATATTGAAATGATTTAGGTTTCTCTTTTGTTCATTAACTTGGCATTTTGTTAATTGATAAACATAAACAATTAACACTTCTATTTCTGGAGGCATTCTTACTGTGTAGCAATATACTCTAATACTAAATATATACAGGTATGCTATCTGTCTGTGTATGTAGTCCTCCTACCACTTAGATTGTAAGCTCTTTGGGGCAGGGACCTCCAACCTCCTGTGTCAATCACAACGTAGCACTTAAAGATTTTTTTTACGCTTGTAAGCTACCTGCTTGTATTGTGCAATGCACTTTTTCCATGTCTGTCTTATGTTGTATTACTGTATTGTACAGCGCTGCGTAATTTTGTGGCGCTTTATAAATAAAATTATACATATATACATACTAGCAACTATTTATGGAAATGAAACAAGTAGTAAGTTGTAAGTGACTATGGGCTATTTTACCGCCTATATATAAAATGTAACACGGAAACAAGCTTTTCAGCTAACTGTAGCATATTCCTGGGTGTGTTCAGAGACAGCTTATTTGCACCAGTTGATATAGAAATGATACCCTGGTAGACTTGCTGCTGACCAATAGAACTGTTTAAATATAAGATTGTTTAGGCAGCAGTGATCACAAAAATGACGTCATTTGGTTTATACATTTTAAGAAAGATTTTAAAAGATCTAGGAGAACAACTTTAAAAGACTGAAATTAGGGAGGCTTTAGTTTACAGCACAATAAATGTAACTTTTTTTTTACATAAATTTAGAGCCGATGTTTTTAAAAAGATAAGTATATACTTGCTGTACAGTGACAGTGAAATGAAGCCAATGTGGCTAAATGACAGGAAACTGGATGTTTCCCAAAAGAAAAAGAGGATGTACTGAATTAGAACATACAGAGGTGCCATAAATAAATAACAGAACAAACATAAAATACCAGATTAATGCAGCTGAGAGTGGAGAACTAACTACTGAAAGAGTAAATATACAAGTGCATCAATAGAAGTAAATGGTCATGGATAACATAGAGGAAATAAACAAAACTTGTAGGTTTTGTTAGGGGAATGGAAAACGAAAAGGAAATGGAGAGATGGCAGGGCCAGCACCGGGGATGGGGGGCAAAGTGAACAATTGTCTAGATTTCAACAGGGCCTCCTGCATGCCAGAACAATTAGAAAATTCTTTGCAGTCGCACTGGGAACCGTTCCCTTTAGCTTAAAGCTTGCTGGTGGTGTCGATACACCTTGGGCGAAAGTTATTAAGACCGCAAAGACTCGATTGAGTCTTTGCGTTCTTAATCGCGCGAGAATTCTTGCAACAGCACTTGGCGGGGATCTCGATTGCGCTCCTCCGCAATCGAGATCTTTCGCCAAAAGTAGTCATAAGTCCTATGGCTAAAAACTTTTGGGCAAAAGATCTCGATTGCGGAGGAGCGCAATCGAGATCTCGCCCTATGCGATTGTGAGAATTCTCGCGAGATTAAGCCCGCAAAGCCTCAATCGAGTCTTTGCGGACTTAATAACTTTCGCCCCTTGTGTGCTGGCATCACAGTATGTCCCAGACTACTGCTGGAAGGTGAAGGTAGGCTGCAGAAACATGGATAGCGCCAGGAGATTGCTCCAGTGTGCTGCTGGAGACTGGAATCTGTCTATCCTGCAGGCTGCATCCTAGAATCCTAGCTACCTGACTGACACATTGGTAGAGGCAGGGTGGACTCTGATGCAGCGCTGTATTACTGTTGTTAACGATGTGGGGTGGGGGAATGTAACGGAGATCTCAAGTCTCTGTGGACTTTAGCCAGCTTGTTTGTATAATGTGATTGTTTTCTGCCTGTAAAACTATGGCTATACAGTGCATTTTGCACTGGAACCTTAAAAAATCAGCTGTGCTCATATTTACATGGTGGTCATGTCATTTTAAGGCATGTCTATGGAGAGCTGGACAAATTATGTTCACCGTCCATTTCCGATCACTATCTATTTTCAATGGAAAATTATTTTCTACTTTGGCTAAGTGATAGGGCCAACTCTATAGGGTAATAATGGTTTATGTCAACCTAAGGCAGGTGAACATTTTGGGGTCGATAGGTGTGCCATGCTCCAGCGCTGCCTCTTGCTCTGTATAACTTGCTGATTTTTTCTGCTCTTCACAGGGATGTGATCTTTTTCACTGCCTGTTCCTGTGTGATTTCAGTGAACTGAGCAAGCACAGTAGCAAAATTCTGATGTGAAATTGCTCCTTCAACTAGTCGAAAATCTCTTTGACTTTTATAAATATCCCATTTACAGTACATACCTATTGGCGTTATATATCTGCTTAAATGTTCCTTTTAGAGACTTTAGGAGAGAAAAGTTTCTCATGTTTAAAGTTCACAAAATGTAAGATCTTCATTTAAATGGCCCTGGAGAGATTGAGGGCCTTATTGACTAAAGTCCGAATAGTCATTTAGAGCTATGATTTCTTATCTATTCCCCACTTCCCCATGTTCGCTTATTGACTAAAATCTGGAAATGGCAAATACGCAACGAATTCAGATGTCTAGGACAGTCGCAAACTTACAGAGATTTTTGCATTACTCTCCTCATGCATGCACAATTTCTTCTACTACTGACTAAGCTTCAGAGTGTGTGAAAGGAGCAAATGCAACTAGGTGTTCACCTAGAGAATTGGGGGATTGATGTGACGGCTTTAGTGTTGCGTATTGCGACTATTCATTCAAAAGTGCCAAAGGCAACTGCGACTAAATGACAACATGACGTAGGGAAAAGTTGACATAGAAATAAATAGAATATTCACAGAATACAGTTAGTGGGATATAGCGAAACGGACGTCACTGCCCTTCACTTGTTGAATTTGCCTCACTCCACATGACTTCTCATCCTACTTTTATCCGACTGATTATGCATGCAACAGTGATCGCCGCTGTCCACCTGTTCGACAAGTGTAATCGCTGCTTAGTCAATAAGTGAATTTGTGACTATTTTATACTCGAATTGTAGAGAGGTGTATTCAACAGGTGAATTTACCCTTTACTCATTAAGGCCCTGAGCAGGAAACTTTTCTACTGGAAATCATAACCTGCAGTTGTAACATTGGGATTCATGCCACTGTTTGGTCTTTGATCATGTTGCACTTTAACATTTTCTTTATGTTGTTATATTAATTATTAATAAGCTGGATGTTTAAGTTAATATGTTTATATTTTAAGTTGTTTACTATTTGTGTTTATTAACCTGTTATTGATGTTGAATTTTCTATTATACTTTATATTACTGTCCCACTAATGTTGTTTTTGCACCCTGCGAACTGTGAGACAATTTGCCACATTGCAGAAAATAATGATTTACGCTGAATATGTGAAGATGGAAAAGTGATGAATTAAAGGAGAACTATAGTCAGATTACATCTTTACATATGCAGTACTATACCTTAGTGAGAAGTGTTTCCCCCCATTAGATGTTTCATGTGAAGCAGAT
>JAKJJM010035719.1:0-11567 GCA_021901965.1 Pipa carvalhoi
TCTGGAAATCGGATATTTGTACCGAAAAAATCCATAGCCATTATAACTTATGGCTACGGATCGGTACAAATACCCGATTTCCAGATTATGGAAATCGAGAAACATCGATTTCCATAGTATGGAAATCGGGACTGGGCAAATTAAGCCCGAAAAGACTCCAATCGAGTCTTTTCGGGCTTAATAAATACCGCCCATAGTATTCATAAATGTTTAATGCATGTTTTAAAAAGCTTTTTTTCTAATGGTAATTTCTGCCATTCAAAAGGTTCTCAAAACATTAGTTTCTATAAAATGGTCTCATTTGAATCCTAACCAACAGAGTCAACATTAATGACATTTCATTTGTAGTTGACCTGGGTTTTAGGTTGCCAGTGGTCATGAAAAAATAGTGTAAGTAAAATGGATCAAAATTGTTAGCTAGCTACTATACTTACTGAAATTGCTACAAGCAGTTTTTTTCAATAATTTGGTTACTGTTATTACATTTATTAGGGTTCACGGCTAAAAACAAAACTGGTGAAGACTGGTAAGATACCATTGTCGACACATCAAAACACTGGCTTTTTTGTAACTGAGCTGAAAAAATGGTATCCATTGTTTCCTGTGGAATACTCCATTCATGCTCTTTTGTTTTGCACCATAGACAATAATGAATCTAATTAAGCGCAACTCAGCTACAAAACAGCCAATGTGTCCATGGCCAAATTCTTGAAGCCTGACGAGTCTGTAATTTAAAGTACCTTCTGGAATATAAATAGGTATTTCTGCGGTGATTGTTAGGTTTTGTGTAAACAATCACTTTTATTCCCCTGACATGCATTCATGTGATATTGTTTCATTCCTGGAGGCAATCATTCAGAATGAAAGCTTAAATATACTTTCCAAATTGTTTCCAAACAGAAACTCCCATGATCTTTAATGTAAGTGTCATTGACTGTAGGCACTGGAAGTTGTAGTTTAAAATTGTCTCTTTAGCAAATAATAGAAAAATCAGGGTACCATATTAAGCAGCATATAGTATTGTTTATTCTGAGGGTAATTTTCCCATCCCAGGTCATCTACATTTCAAGGTGTTTTTCCCTAGATGTTGAGATGAAATAGTTAGTGTTAATACTCCTCTCACTAATACAATGACACTCTGTAACAGCAGCTCCAGCAATGCACAGGATGGAGAATTCACAGAGCAAATGCGATGAGATGTGAAGGTCTGTCTCCTTTTTCGTGCAGAATCCAATTACCTGTAAATGGAGCAGTCTTTTCATGTCCCACGGGAGACTTCATAAAAGGACCACAAAACTGAGCAAACCAGTTTTCCCAATACCTCAACTCTTTATAGAGATACCTAGATAAACAATGAAAGATTTCTTCTCTTTTTCAAAAGTGCCGAAATGCTGAAGAAAAGACAAGTGAAATCTAAGGCAGAGTTAAGGGGATGTTCAGGTTACAGGGGGTTACATTCTATGACACTGTTCATTTTTTTTAATTTGCAAAGTTGCTTTGATTATGACTCTCTAAGATACTATATTTTATATCTAATTTGCCTTATAATGCAAATGAATCACAGGCAGGTTTGATGGGCTTTCACGAGCCACTAACAAGTCATTTTTATAATGCTCTCATCTGAGCATAAATAAAGACATTTATAATGGACATAAAGATAAATTCATCAACAAGGGAAAGAAGTTACAGATGTTTAGTAGCCCATAGCAACCAATCAAAAATCAGCTTTTAGAATTCTAGTTTCCCTTTAACAATGAATGCTAACAGCTGATTGGTTACTATAGGTTACTTGACCCTGTTGATAAATTCCCTGATTGTGGTTTATTAACTCAAGTATTGTGTGCTTAGGCATGCATATTCTTAAAGGAAAAGTATACTCTATATATTAATTTTGTCAATATCCTTTCCCTGATGTAGACTATAAGGTATGAGGCCATAGATTACTGTGTGCAAAAAAAAGACCTTTTTTTTATTGATATTGTATTCATATAATGCTGATATATTACGCAGCACTTTACAGAGATTCGTCATTCACTTCAGTCCCTGCCCCATGGAGCTTACAATCTAGTTTCAGTCACACACCCACACAGATGTATGTTTTTGGATTGCGGGAGGAAACCGGAGTGCCCGGAGTTAACCCATGCAGGTACAGGGAGAACATACAAACTCCATGCAGATGAAGTCCAGGGTGGAATTGAACCCAGAACTTCAGCACTGCAAGGCAGAAGTGTTAACCACTGAGCCTCCCCATTAAACAGGTTATTGAAGGGTGCCATATTGCTTGTTTCATAGCTACTTCACAGATAAATGCTAAATTTGGAGGATTATAATAACTCTTCTAAAACTATTATTCCTAATGACAATATCTGTGGGTAAATAGAGTATTTTAGATTTGTTAATAACAAAGTCACTAATAAGGTGCAAAACAGTAATGTGCATACAGTTCTAAAACCAACTTTTTCCCATAGAAAAAAAAACATGGATAACATGATAACATGTTTTACTTCATAATGTGAAATTTAATAGCATTTTTCTACTTACAGCAGTTATTGGAATTTTCCCAGAGGAGTCAATACTAAGGGGGTTGTAAACAGATGGTGCTGCCTTGTTGGGGTAGTGTTACTCAAGGGTTTTTGTTACTTGCATTTTTCCACAGTGAAAAACAAGTACAGGTCCCCCTTTAACTTAATTACACCACACAATAATGCACCCTTTATTTGTTCTTCAGTGATTTTCTGGATGCAAAACCTTGTGGAAATCAGTGTTTCCTGAAAGAAATGCATTCAAAATAACTTTGAAAAATCAACGTTCACCACAAAACCTAATCTAAACAAAGAGCAATGTCCTCCTGAAGGATACGCACAGTTTGTGAATATTTGTAATGGTGTGGTTGCCAACACCCTAAGGCAGGGGTGTCAAACTAATTTTTACACATGGCCACATCAGCCTTAAGGTTGCCTTCAAAAGGCAGATTGTAATTGTAAGACTGTATAAATGTAATTATGCCTTAACCGTTAAGCAAGTTATTAAGCCCTAACAGCTTAACTGTTCAGGTATAGTTGCATTTACACAGTCTTACATTTAATGCCAGATTCTCTAACCTCCATACTCCTGCGGAAATGCCTTTGCAAAGGCATTTCCACAAAGTGCATGAGGCGCGCCACTGAAATAGTTATGGATGTGCTTCATGCACTTCAATGACAGGCGAATAGAGTGGCTGAAAATGCATTAATTTATAGTCCCCTGCTGCCACAGTGTACAACACTTTCTGCCAGTTTCATTGCCACTCCCCTCCAGTCTTTTCATACTTTTCTGTTTTGTTTTTTTTTTCTCAGTTTTTTTTTCCATAAGGCGACCAAGAACTTCCTGATGATGATTTTTATCATCATTCCTAGTCAATCCAGGAACATCTCCAGCTGCTTCCAATGCTCTGCAGTGGTCAAAAGGTAGGTATGCGCCACCACATCTAACCCCTCAGCATCTGGATTAGCAGGGGACCTCATAGTCTGGCCCGCTGGCCTTGAGTTTGACAAATGTACCCTAAGATAAAGCAGGTGCACAAGGGTAATTTCATCTAAAGATCTGAGTGCTGTAGCTGAAGTGCCCACCTTTTAAATATATTATCCAAGACAACCCTTTAACTTTCAAATACGCCCAACAAAGTTGTTGTGGTGTTGCAGTTTTTTGTATGCAATATCTTGCATAAATCAGTGGCTTATGCCAGTTTCCATAAAAAACTATAAAAATGCAGTGAATACACAATATGTGAACACAATACACAAGATATGAGAATACACAAGATATGTGGGTTCTTTTAAGGGGATTGTTGCCAAACACCCAAAATTAGAGCAAGTGCACATAGGGTAAACAAGGGTACATTTACATGAAAATTTTATAGCTTCAGCTTTCTCGTGACCAATATGGTGACAGCATTCAAAGTGGTGGAGTACTGAGGGACAATATTCCCAACACCATTGTATCTATAGTGAGAACCATTCAAAGGATTAATACATTGAAACAGCACAGACAGTGTGTTCACTAACTAACACTAACAAGTCAGTAAGCTCTCCAGTATGACCCATTCTGCTGGTAATGTATGAGGGGGGAGATTGCATAGTTGTTTTACTTACACTGATACTATAACTCTATTAGAACTACCGGTATGAGTAGTGTTGGGCCTCTCTCTGCTGGCAGTAGCACTTTAAAGTCAGATATTGGTTACTAGACATGGAGACTTGTCATTGTTAGTACCTTCCCTTCAGTTAAGAGGATTGGACAGAAGCTCTGTGCAGTGCGCTGTGGGGGAGTCAATTCTGGGGGGGGGGCCCTCAATTTGCCCAGGCCCCCGGTTTCACTAAAACCAGCCTTATATGCAAACTTCTGTTATACTATGGACGGAAGGAAATGTAATATTATGAAAAATATTACTTTTCATAATATTACTTCATTGTAACATTCACAATAATACTTCATTGAGTACATTAACATATGAGCTGTCCAGATCAGAAAGGTTTGCGTCAAGTGATTAAATGTAAACATACATATGACTTTGGAATTTCTGAGCAAGGTAATGGGGAAAAAGAGTGACAATGCCTTTGCTTACTTTTTGTTTGCTTTCTATTGAATCTTAATAAGATGACACAAGCATGCAAACAACAAGATTAAAAAAAACTTATTGTGTAGTGACTCATTTGCATTATGTTGCACTGTCTGAATAATCTGTCATCTGTGTGGTACTGTGTAGAAGAAATTACTTTCTTCCCTTGATACTGTGTATCCATAAGAGCAGTGGTTCTCAACCTTTTAATTGCCACGACCCCTTTAGTACAATTCCCTGTGATTTAGTGACCCCCATTCATTAATTGTTATTGGGAGACCCCATTCAAACCCTATATTTCCGATGGTCTTAGGCGACCCCTGGCAAATTGTCATTCGACCCCCAATGAGGTCCAGACCCACAGGTTGAGAACCCCTGCATAAGAGAAAGAGGCTGATGGTGCAGGATTTGAAAAGAGTGGACTGTCACAAGTACAAACACACCTTATTATTTGTCATCCCTCTATGTGCTAGGAAACAATTACCTGGTTTTACAGTAATTCAGCTGTGTAGCCAAAGCCCCGCTGTGGAAGTAAGAAGCAAAACTGTACTCCTATTTACAGATCTCCTGAGATGCATGGGTCAGATATGCATCCATATAATAGGTGGAAATATCAGACTGCAGAGTCCTTTTATTCTTAGCAAAATATTATAAACAATAAGATAATATTGACAACAATTTTCAGTTACTCACCAGTGCCAAGAAATTCAACACTAAGGAAGGAATACAGAAAGCTGAAGGTATTTAGGTATGGTGTATTGCTAAATACTGAAAATAAAACTAAACCAAATACTAAACAAAACAAATAATGTGCGTAATTGACCTTTTAAACAACCGCTACAGCTTTTCTGATTTTAACTGCTTGCTTTTAAGCGTTCTTGATACTAAAATTGGTGCAAATGACATATCTATGGGCATGGTAAATCTAATGCTTTTTTATAACTAAATTTGATAGGTCACAGGCCTGAAAAAAAAAATAACCATAGGCACATTGGCTAGAAAGCATCAGCAAATTCAGCTTATAACATGTTAATGAAAAGTGCACTTTTATTTTGCTTTCATATGTAAATAGTATCATCAGCCCTGTTTCTGGGGGTAGGAGGTTGCGGAGGTTGCACAGACTGCCAAGCTGATAGAGGAGTGCCCAGTTGCTCTGTGGTAACTAGCCTGTTGCTTTCCCACTGTCTGATCTACCCTGCTTTCCCACTATTCCCCCACTCTGTTGAGGTGAATTGTTGCCTTAGATGACCAAACACTTAGTCAAATGCTTTTTGCTGGAATAAGTAAGAACATCTTGTTGCTGGATTTTAGATGCAAATTATTTAGGGAAAATAGTTTTCTATTGCAGCACTGACCATATTCTTTCATTCCGAATGATAGACAAAAACACAAGCTATTAGTGTGATCCTGTTCAAGTGACAGTCATGCAACATAGTCTTTGTGTAAGTTTCGGTCGTACAGATGACATATGTGCATCATGACTCCATTGAATTTTTTTTTTTAACTATAACAATAGCTAAGAAGTAAAAGATGTGGCAAGTTGATGCAAACACATTTACTCCTCAAACAAGCACATTTATATCTCTCATACTCCTTTAAAGGGACACAATATTATCCATAATTTTTACATCATGTTCATTTTGTTCAAACTGGGTCGATGTTTTTTGTATTTCAATGATCCTCTTATTAATATTCCCTAATTTAGCTGTTCTAAATTTAGATGTCCATTAAATTAAAGGAACAATGTTCCAATGCATCGTCTCAATCCGTAATGAATTCAACCTCATCATTTAAGAAGGCAAATGTTTTTTTCAGTCAATAGACCTTTCAGAATTATTTTATGTTTAATGTATTGTTGAAGTAAATTGATATTGTGCCAATAATTGGCCTCTGCTACAAATAGTCTCTCCAACTCGCTAACCACTTCGGAAGGATTTGGTTTTGGCAAATCACCACATGCCTCACTTTCTATGTAATCTTCAAAATCTGATCTATTATTATTACAAAATGTAAAGTTTTGAGACATCTTGCCAAACAATATATATATATATATATATATATATATGTGTGTGTAACTAGCATCAATGACAGTGGGGCAGGGGGGTTTAAAAACTCTTAGGAGGTAATTGGCTAAAGTCCGAATTATTGCATAAAGGTGTGAATTTGTCAGCTAAAGATGGTCGCAATAGACTGCTACTGTTGCAGTCAAGACTTTACTATGGGAATATTGTCGCGGATTTGCTTTGGGAATCTGCTGTTTGAGATTTCGACAGTCCAATTCTCACTTTAGCCAATAATCATGCTCTGTATCGGGTAACACTCCTGAGGAACCTGGGGACTGTATATCCCAATGAAATGCGTTGAGAAGATTACATTGTGTTTAAATTGCTATACATTGGATATCTTTGTGAGTACCATTTTATTTGTGTGATTACATTAAAAAAGGACGCATTAAACTATGTTTTCTCCATCTTTTTTATATTCATTGAGTTAACATCGGTACAGTGCCTGAGTTGTCTGAAATCCATTCCAGAAGGCGTTACTGATTATTGCCATACATTTATGAATGAGCTGGTGAGCTCTCTACTATTGAGTAATAAATTTACTTCATCCACCATTTTAGTACTGTCTAACTTGCATGAAGCGTTACTATTCCTTCCTTCCTTCTTCACTTTAATTGGAAGAGATACTTTAACTGGGCACTATACTATATTTAATCATAAATTAAAGGATAAGACAGTACTGCCATTTTTTGTGCGTGTGCCTTTTAGAATTTTCTACTTTGCATTTAAAAATATATAGGCTAGTACACAGTGATGAATACAAGTCTTTCATTTTGAAGAGGCTCAGGTGCAGACATTTCCCACGGAGCAATGTCTAAAGTCTTCCTACATGGGTGTTAAATACTCTAATTAAGGTTAAAATTCTAAGTAAAAAAGCATTCTTCCCTCAGATCAATATGTGTAAAATCAATGTTTATCCCATGTTATATTTTTTTGTAGATGAAATAATTTATATATATATAAAATATATACATATATATATTGCATTCATTTAATTAAGCCATTACTGTAATATTTACATTTAAAAGGTTTATCAACTGTTATGATTAGAATGTTCAGTGCAACTGTAGCTGATTGAACAAATCAGATAGACACAATGCAATGTCCAATCAATTGTGAGCAAATGTGCCCTGCATGGCCAAAGGGGCTGGACTAAAATGGAATTTTTTTTATACCAGAGATTACAATAGGATTGTATAACTATATTATAAATATAAACAACTATACATTGTAACCAAGAGCTAGCAACTATTAAAGTTAACATTCTATAACTTAACTTATATATTAGAAGCCTGGATAATAAAAGTGAATTAATAATGTTCCTTTAAAACATGTGTGTCTGCATGACATAAGTTTGCACTAACTGGAAATTATGGTTCATAAATCAGTATTACCACAAAGTGTCTCTAAATATTTCTTTGTAAAGCCAGATGGTACGTAGCAGCAAGGAAAGGTTACTTTTATATTTGTTTGCCTTACGTATATGCTTTCTCATAAGCTTAGTATTACATTCTTATACATAAAAAATATGCTTTCTAATACTTTCAGAATGACATTTGGAAGTATACATCTAAAGAATGCACCTGCAAATGTAAAACATAATGGTGACAGGAGAGACCAGATTCTTTGCACATTATATAATGAAAGGTGAGGTGCTGAGGTGACACGGGTGTAAGTAATTGTATAGGATCAATCTGATATGATAGAGATATAGGGGCTTATAGGGGCAGATTATTGCTACTGCGTTTGTTCTTTTCAGTGAAACATAGAGGAACTGAAGGTGAATAAGTCCTCAGTGGCTGTTAAGATCAGAAGATATTGGGTTCACAGAAGAGAGCAGGGGCAGCACTGGTACCCAAGAGTGTGATTGGTGAATACCTACCCCCTCCCAATCACCCCTAGACTTAACGAGCCTATAGTTCAACTTTAAAAACAAAAGTATAAATACAGAAATGGTATGGTAAATAATACATTAGTACCAATAATCAGAGATATGTTTGAAGGAAGCACAAACAGATAACATGCAATGATTATTCTAGCTATTAACAAATACAGCAAAGGAAAAGTATTTAGAGACTTACGAAGAAATTTCTAAGGGACGTTTCAACCTTTTTGATTCATTTGACACTTTTCAATGCTATTTTTCTATTAGCTGAACTTTTGATTACACTGATTTATAAAGAACCAATGAAAAATTGTCGAGATCAGAAAAGATCGATAAAGATAAATATCAACCTGTCAAAATCAGCATATTTTACACTGTTTTCAATGTGGTTTCCTTTCTATTGCATATTAATATTGATTATCTTTTTCAACATGAAAACACAAACGAGTGTATAGAAAATAATGGATTTTGCCAGCCTAAATGAGGCACACACTTTCACTAACGGAAAGGCTTTATAAATTAGTGAAAATGGCAATATCCATATATTGCCAATATTTCACCACTTTTAACAAGTAAAATACCCCCCTTAAAAAGAAATTCTTTAGATCCGTTTAGTCTTTTTACAATACTTTATATCTGAATATGTTTTTTCAGAGGGTATATTTGCGAGTGGTACTGTTGGAAATATTACTAAATAGGGAACTTTGCATATTGTATCCACCACTTGTGGGCTGTAGGGCCAAAATCAGGAAACAAAACAATAGTTGGCCACACATAGAATTAGGAAGGTACACGGCTGAATTTTCCATTAGGCACAAGAGGCAGGTGCCTATAGGTGCTTCACTCCTAATTAGGCACATAGGCAGGGAGAATGAAGGGAATTCATTCTAATTGAGAAGTATTTTTAATAGTCAAATGTTGATTGTGAGATTGCTTATGTAACTTTGTATGAAATTATAAGTCACACAGCACTTCAGTTCACTGTATAATTTAGTCTGTGTTTATTTTACAAAGGGGTGTGGTCAGTTGGTGGGTGTGGCCTATGGCACCAAATATTCTATGCCTATAAGCTCCTGCGAGCTTCCTGACACTGAGAAAGTACTTTATGATCTAAAGAAGGAAAACACTATTATATACTATTAATGAAAGAATGCTTTAATTCATGTTTGTATTTGCATTTTTTTATATTCCAAGGTATATTCATTTTGAACCAGTTTACACATACTATATTCTTATATGGTTAAAATGGATATGGATTATATGTCTATTATCATTCTTCTGATTGTATTATGGTTTAGTTGGTTTAGTTAACTATAGTGTATTATCTATGTTATGGTTTTATATGTTGGTTTGTTTTTGTATTTAAGGAAAATTCTCAATAAAAACAAAAATTGAAAAAAAAATAAAATAATGGCTGCGTATTTGTTTATGTAAAAATGTTAGAAGTGCCTGTAAACAGCAGACTGAGAATTCAACACAAATGCTGACAGCACAACACATGCTTTATTGCACAGAAAAAAACACTGAAAAGAATTGTGACCTATGGAATTAAATGGGTGACTGCGGCAAAACACAACAATATTCCAAAAGTGATTTACCTCAAGAAATTGCCACAACCTATTTTCTCACTGTATATCACATATAAAAACTTGCAATGTAATTGGTGGCAGTTGACAAGTCAACTATATGGATTGCAGCTAGTTTTACCACTGGTTTCAAAATCCAAGTGTGCTTTGGCTAAAGCAATACAAATCTGTGCTGCTTCAAAGTAAACATTTTTAATAGCACTAAACTTCACACAAATATGTAATGCAATTTGCAAATAACAGATTTTCACTTTCTGGTGCCACTGGTCCTTTAATAAAGCAGCATGATCAGTGCACTTCAGGGTTTCCTTTTGTTAATTCTGTGCATAAATAGGTGTCTGGCACACCCAGTGAAAGCATTTCAATGCCTTGCTTCTTCTTATGACACAATAAGAATCTGTGAAAATAATAAAAAAACAAACCGCACAGACAGAGTATTATATTAATCAAACACAAGCAGCGTATGTTAATCCTAGCAACAGTTAGTATAATACCTTTCTTAGAACGCATAAACTGTACTGGGTATTTCATGTTACTTTAGCATAAATATAAATAGTATACATATTCTTATGCAATACTAGGGTAAATCCAAAGCCCCTTAACTACCCCCATAATACCTTGGCAGTGTGTGTAATAAATCCCAGACTCTGTCACTTAGGTGAGCCACTGCATAACTGGAAGTTACTGTTTCCGCAACCCCTTAAACCCACTGACATATAACTCACACAATAGCTCTCAGCACATCTAAAAGAAAAAAAGATTACTGTTAAATGTTATATATATTAGTATTATAGCTCCTGCAATCCCTTTTCTGACCACAGATTTCATGCAAAATCCATCTGAGACCCACTCAGTTAACATTTACCCATACCATTTTGGGTCCGTAAATCTGGATTTTACCAACATTCACTGGAATATGTCTGGAAATCTAGTTCCTACTATGGCCTTGTTGGACCCTGAGACTTCTAATGTAAACTCATTCATTCTCAAGTTGTTCTGAAACACAGCAGTGAGTATCTACAACACTGTCTAATAAATTATAAAGGCCCCATATGAAGTGAAATCCTAACCGGTAACTCTTCTTGTCAGGGGTGGTGTGTGTAATAGAGAATTATGATTCCTTACTGTGAAATTTTTTTTTAAATAATGGGCAAACAAAATGGTCTAGAGCGAAATTTTAGGTCTGTACTCTTTGGAATTATCTCTGGATGTTTGTCACGTTTTCTTCCATTGTGTTTCTTCTCACTTATCTTAACTAAAGAGCCTTATTTAAGCCACAAGATAAATTACAATACCATCAAGTGACAACATTGAGTGTATGTATGTATGTACAATTTTATTTATAAAGCGCCACAAATTTACGCAGCGCTGTACAATTCAGCAATACAAATATAATACAGACATGGGAAAAGTGCAATAAGCAATACAAGTGTAGT
>JAKJJM010035762.1:0-15226 GCA_021901965.1 Pipa carvalhoi
CCGGGTGCTTGCCCCCCCCCCCCCTTCCATGTCCCAGACCTAATTGGGCCCTGCTGTGGGGGAGGCAGTCACTCAGGGCACAACTGGAGGGGGGGGGAGGCGCTATCCCGGTACTTGCCCCCCTCCCACCTCTATAGGATTACCTATTTATAAATGTGTTATAAAAACATTTCTGTTCTTTGCCACTAATGAAAGTGAAAGTACTGGCAGAGTGTAGCAATTACAAGGAGTGTGAAGCTGATAAACTGCAGCTTCCTGCCAGAACTTCTGCAGTGATGTCACAGGTCAGGATTAGCATGCTTAATATATTCAAAATGGCTGCCATCACTGTTAATGGCCGTGCAGACTTCAGTGGGACAGTGCAGAGACTACAGAGTGGTTCTGGATTTTTTAATACCACCATTTAGGAGGCAGTTAGGTGTACTACTTATATATGTGTTTATGTGCAGGTACCTTTAGTTCTTCTTTAAATGGACTAAATTGCTCCCCAAACTTGAAGATGCTTAAACGCACTTGACAAGGAACTGAAGGTAATGATGAATCTCTGTAAAGCTCTGTGTAATATATCAGAGCTATATAAATGAATAAATACAGTACAATACCAGCCCACATATCTTATTGAAATACTACATCTCTTTAAAGAGATTTACTCTCCCATCTCTTGGCTTGTTCTATCCATGTAAAATATTTAGTAAGCTATTTTGGCTATATAAAAAGGTATGTCCTAAATTGCATTTTCCCAGAATGCTTTATGTTAACTGCTCACCTCTCCTATCCATACTTAACTGCATGATTAACTGCATGCAACATGTGTATAGCCTTAACTTTTGCAGGTCAAACAACAACTCTCTCTCTCTCAATTAGCTGTTGGACTATCCAACTGACTATACAGAAATAAGTGTTATAAAGCACATAAATCCTGAAAGCTGAAATACACATACTTGATAACTATTCTACTGGGGCAGACCAAGCAGTATTCATCCATTGGATAGGGCTAACCTTGAAAATTTTTAGCGAGAATAGAGAGCAGGGGCAGTGCTGGAGCTTAAGTTAACCATCAGTAATTATCTCCCCACTCCCCCTTGCAATTCACCCCTTGATGAAATGAGCCTATAGTTATCCTTTAAAGGAGCACTATAGGTCATTAGGTCTAGGAGTGATTAGGATGGGGAAGGGGGGAGATATTCACCAATTAAACCCTTAGGCTCCAGTAGTGTACCCGCTCTCTTCTGTGATTCCAATGTCTTCTGATCTTCCAGTTCCTCTGTGTTTTGCCGAAAAGAGCAAATGCAGTACCAGACGCAGTGTTTTTCTCTTAGTCACCTTCCATTTCAGATTGATATTGACATTTTTTTTTCAACTGTGGCTAAATGGCAGGACCAACTCCATATTGAATAAATAATGGATTTATGCCAGATGAAATTGTCTTTGAATAGCTATATATATATATATATATATATACACAAAAACAGCAATATTGATAAAACTAGACAACAAACTTTTTGACTTTAGCAAGTACCTCCATAGGTGTTTGCCGCTTACAAAACTGACGCCTTATTAATTTCAAAGGACTAAAATGACAAATGCACAGCTACCTTTCCAGGCGTGTTTTAGACTAGAAAAACACCATTGCTGACTTTTCATATTGTAAAATGTATGTAGAAAATAGCCATTTGTTTTGTCAAATTGCTTATTTAAATGAATGGCTTTTTTTATGGTTTTTATTTTTTGTTGCTTTTACCACAAGCAGTAAAACACCTAGGAGAACATTTAAAATCAAACACAGTTTTCGACTAGTAAATGCAGGGAAAACAGCCTAAGTGTAATGATATTGCTGTTTTCACCTATTTACCAAGCTGTTCAAAAACAATTTTCCACCCTCAGGTTGGTGAAAAACCCATTATTTTCTATGGAGTCAGTCTTGTCATTTAGCGTAAATTCAAAATATTTTAGCATCGAAAAGAGACATCGATATCAAACTGAAATGGAAGGGACCCTCATAGAAAAGCATTGCAAAGTGTGCCTCTTAACAGATCCATATTTATCAATAAAGATTTATTTCAATGAGGAAACATTTTTATTCATCCTTTGTAAATCAAGGAAACCAAAAAGTACAGGGAAACAAAAATATACAGCAAAATGTGGTGAAGTCAATCAATATGGTTGAATTGGTCTTAGTAAATATGTCCTGTAAGCAGTCTTGCATTTATTGGTTATCTAATCTGATGTCATATAGGAAGATTTGTGTTTGCGATTTCTACTAAGAAATCAGTTGAGTTGCCTCCTATAAAATGAATCATACATGGCTTGAATAGTAGTATGATTTTGTCTAAAACCTAATTTTTCTTGATGTAAGTTGCAACTATGCATCTAAGTGTGTGATATAGCTAAAATATTTCCCTGTTCAAACAGGCTAATATTGCCAAAAAGGGATTATTTCCTGACTAAGGATCCTGTAGTTACAAACAGGAATGCAGGGAAGAAAAACATGGATTACTTTGTAGGGAAGACTGTGTATATACATATTTGATTGATTCTCTGCCATACTCACAGGTGTTTTTAATCCTTGCTACCATATTATACGATAAACAGATCTGAGTTGATGAGAATAATATATATCAGTGTGCATATTTAGAGCCTTTGTGTTATGTCATTTTTATGTATTTATTAACAAAATAAACTTTCCTTTTTATCTTTGAAGTACATTCAGCATTTTTCCCAGTGCACTGATTGTGATTAACCAAGCCTTTTTTTATATAACCGAAACATAATTTGAAAAATTTAAGAAATATGTGAAATAGCTGGCTGCCATTTGTTTTTTGCACAAACAGTTATTTATATGTAGCCATGAGCTGTTTGGTATGATATTGGAGATCAAGGGGAATGAATGATAAACGAGTTGAACAGAAGATGCTTTACATCTCACGCAAAATAATTATTTCATATTACTGTATAGGGCCCTAAAATCACTGTGCTAAACATGGAAAAGAGATTTGATAAGATGAGCAAGAAGATATAGACAGGTCAGTTTGAGATCTTGAGGTGTAGGAAGGTCATGCATTAGGCTTTTTTGAGGCAATGCATGGAAGCATATCCATGCTAGTTTAGAATTTGCTTGTTATCAATCAGTGCTGGATTTACATCTCAGGAACCTATAGAATAATTGGTGCCAATGGCCTGTGCAAATAAACACCTACTAAATTATGCAGTAAACTGAGGAGCTTTATCTATGTGGCTCGTAATTTCAGGCAAAGTGAAATCACAAATGTCAGATTTATGAATATCGACTCCCCCTGTCTACATCACCTTCTAGGCAAGAGGCTCCCTACCATCTAAGTTGCATGCAGGCATGATTCTCACATGCCTATTGGGAAATCCAGCACTGAGATCAATACTAGTACTTTACTTTTTCATATATATACTGTAAATACTGTCATTACCACCAATTTTCATAACTCTCAGGTTGCCAGGGGTGGACAGTTGGACACATTGCACCTGGCAGAGACATCACCTCATTTTTGAACAGCTGTGCACTGGTGACTTCACTAATGATGTCACAGTCACACCACCTTTTTTCCCCCCAAGGGGCAAAAACACAAATGAAAATAGGCAATTATTATTTTAAATGGATTTGATTTTTTTCTCTTTGAAAAAATGAAATAAAATCAAAATTGTCGAGTGTAAAAAAACAAAACTGAAAAAAGGTAAAGAGATTTCCCTCATTTGAATAAATTAATAAATAACCCCCAATCAGTTATCAATAGGTATGTTATACATCAGTCTCTCTCTCTTTATAAAACATTAGGATGATTTCATAAATATGTTAAAAGAACAAAATTAAAAACATTGCCCTGTGTCTTGTGGATTTGAGATTTGCCTGTGAAAATAATAAATATGTTTATAGTTCATTCACCAACACCATACTCTCATGTGCAGATAGTATAAACAGTAGCAATATCTTTTTGCATGACCAATTCCAATTGCGAATTCTCATTATTGTTAAAATCTATGCATCACTTCATCTCTCTCTTATATCATGTGAAAGAGGGAGGGTGGTGGAACAGAATGAAGACCAGTCTTCTAACTCATAAAGCCAGTGCCTTCTAAGGAACATTATGAAATAATTATGTTTGTCTTGAGGAATTTTCTTCTGTACAATATGGAGATAGTGTGTTAAATGAAAAAATCAGGAGCTACATTTTACATGCATTAATTTCCATTTCAGCTAATTATACCCCCAAGCTTTGTAGCAGTTCATACTCTAGAGACTTTTGATGCTCAAATGACCGGCAGAACTTTAGCCTTTTTATGTATAAAGGCTGAGGAAAAAATAAAGGTGATACCGCTTGTAGTTTAAAAGGTTTTCCTCCACACATATAACTAATTTCTCTTACCACTATCTTGCCAATGCCAAATCCACTACCCTCTTTTAATCATTTCTCTGTATAGTTTTCACATTGCAAAAAGTCCTTTGCTGTGTTACTTCACCTTTAATTCTTTTTAACTTATTTTTTTAACCACTATGGTTATTCAACAATTTTTTTCACCATTGCAAAATAAATAAAAAAAATAAAAATGAACTATAATGTTTTGTGGTAAATTACAATAAATTTAAAAATCATTCACAAGGACACATGTAAATCCCTGATTTTTTTTTTTATGGGAAAGTTATAACATGGAATGCTTGCCTGATATAGCTACATTGATGATACATGTAAAAATGCACAGATATCTATCTATATATAGTCAGTTTACAGTGCAATGGGTTTTAAATTACTAGTCCAGTCAGTGGCATAGAAATCAGCTGACAGATGTCGTATGGAGCATTTCTGAAACAATTTGCATTCTGATTGTAAAAGATACAATGGATATGGAATTTTTTCATTCATTTGCAATGGAAATAACATATCTAAAATAATCATAAATATGAGAGACATGTTAATCCTGCCACCCTATGGGGGACGTTTATGATTTACAATATTTTGACCTATTTGTCCATTTTTCGCCCCAATTTTTTCATTTTCCTTTCACCCTAATTTATGAAAAGTCCAAAAATATGTTATCGATATCGATAAATATTGATGCAATAATACTGCTAAAAATGACATAATTTTCAGTGGAGCCCTTTGATATCGATATCGCCGATATTTTTGCCTCAGTTTTCACCAACCTCAACCAGGAATATTCTTGTATAGATAACAAAAAAGTTACAATAGGCTTAGTAAATTTTGATATTGGAGAACAATGGGCGAAAACAGCAAAAACGGCGAATGATCTTACTAAATATCCCCTTATGTCTCAATTTTAGTTTATTAAATTCTAAAACGCTGCTATTTTTAATTGATTCATGCAAACAGATACATTTTGAAATGCTCAAAATACTAATTGTATTTTAGTAATACAAACTGTAAAATGGCAGACAAAACTAGGCAATATATCTCTTTATTTACATACTGCCACAAGGTATGCAGTATTTTACACAGTTTTCAGAAATACAATACAGAGAGCCTAAACACTAATTCATTAACAAGAATAACACGAGGAAGGAAGCCCAGCCCTAAGCAGCTAACAGTGTAAGTTTTTGTATAGGAATATAAACTGAAGGTATAATCTACTGTATGTATATATGTTAATGTATGTAATAATATTAGCAGAGTATGGATTGTTTCAAACTTTCAAAATCAGCCAATCACCATCATAAAATTACAAGAAAATGTAAAATGTAGAATTTCAGTTCAGTGATACATGTGACAGGTTAAAGGTGGCAAAAGACAATAAGATTTGGTCACCTAATTTTTACACTTTTTTACTAAATTACCAGAAAGCTACAACCACCATAAATGGGCAAATAGTTGATTTTCCCAAACAATGATTTGTAGGTATCAAGCTGTTGGTTTGGGTTGAAAATTCAGTCAATCAATTGCTGCATCACCTGCTGTATGTGTAAATAGATTGATATTTCTGTCAAGGGCACACCAAGATCTGGTCACTAGCTCCTGGGTCTAATGAGAAACTCTGCCCAAACTGACACTTTACATGAGTGGCCAAATAAAAAAAATAGATTCCTTCATTTGTCATCAGGGTGAACAAATGTGCACGTCTACTTAAAATTTACTGACACTTTCAGCAAAAATCCTGCTGGTGGTGCTTGGTGCTCCATCAAACTTTGCCTTTGCTTTCCTTCCCAGGCTTATGTTGTCAGGTAAAGGCTGTTGCCTCTTTTATCAGGACAAGCTGGGTGCTCAAGTGACAATGACCAGGATTGTTACCTGGGCAAATATTTCTGAATTACCTTACTATCCAATATGCACCTTTTTATAAGACACTGTATGTTTTAAAGCACCACATTCATTTTTCTTTAAAAAAAAAAATTATTCTAATACATTGATATTATTTTGTTCTTTTTATTTCTCAGTAATAATTTTACCACATGCTCCCTCACCCAGTGCACAGGTTTTGTAACATTTCAAGATTGTTACCTTGTTGAAACCTACATTTTGGAATAAAAACAAGTGTTCAGATGCTCTGATTAGTCTGTAAAAAAAAGATACTCTTTTTTTGTGTCCAGGACACTAGAGGTGGGTGGAGCATAAACCAGAGTTACAGCAGATCCTAGTAAAAAGAAAGTGAATCACCTTGCAGTGAACAACCTGAGAACCATAATTCACAGTGGAGGAATGTTAGGTTCATTTAAACATATGTGCATCAAGTCCTACAAAAACACTAAATATGTTGTCCAGTGTTTAGTGTTCTTTCAATTTTCAAAAATTCAGTAAATAGAATATTATTGGCCAGTTTTGCTGGCATTATTTCTTTTTTCTACAAAGCATTTCCTTTCCCAGTGAGGACATTTAAGTCATTTAATGAAGGAAAATGCTGCAAGCCCAGATTTCACAGAATGCAAGGTTCCAAATTTCAAGAGCACTTCAGAGCAGGTATTAGAAGTATGTGGAATACTACAGGATCAAACAGTTTCATAATCAAACGGTTTCATTATAAGATCATAAAAATCTTAAACATTTTTTGCTAGTAAATCAATATTGATGATACCGATATTTAAGCTCCTTCTGACCTTTTTTATAGCTGAAAAGTGTTTCCCCGGTTGAGGGGGGCAAAAACCCATTATTCGCTATGGAGATGGTTTAGAACATTTTTTCTAAGTCCCCATCGAAAAGATCAGCGATATCGTTGGAAAAGGAGCTCCATTGAAAATAATGTAAAATGTAGCAGTGTTAACACATCGATATATTGATACATTTTAATTTGGCATTACATAAATTTAGGGAAATCGAAAATGTGCCTAAAAGAAAAAAATGGTGATAATGCGGTGAAAAATGGCGAAATGAATTGGAATGTGACGAATAGGTTTCAATTACCTTTAAAAATTTCCCCCAAAATGTATTGTTTCTGTTTCAGTGTCTCTACAACAACAGCCTTATGGGATAGTTTGCACAATTTTTACTGTTTCAGAGAGGCAGCATCAAAAATCAACATCCTTTAAATTTAAATCTATAGATACAGTTTACATTGGAACTTGTGAAAGGGATAGGGACAGCTATGTGTGCATTGTGATGTAATTGTTGCTTTGCTGGATAGTCCACTATGAAACTAAATGGAGTGTAGTCAGCTGTGATTGTGCAGCAATTTTTCAATTTTTTTGACACATTGGTCATTGTAAAAAATTTTTCCCTTTGAAAAATTGCAGCAACAAAAATCATATGAGAATAAAATATGCAACAAGTGTAAACTAAAATTTCGCTGTTTCGGTTTTTAAGAAGCAGCTACAGAGTTTCTTGTGTAAATTAGCTCTAAATCTGAAACTAACTATTCTTTAGTCAAGTAATATTGAATCTAGATGATTCTAAAGCAAGGCATCATATTTTCAGGCTTTAGAAAAGCTGTTACAAATGAAGGGCTGGTCATAAAATAAAATTTTGTCTATTTTAAAAGACAGTTAAGTTAATGGATTGTATGTCTTTTAACTTGAAAACAATAATTTAAATTATAATGCAATAACACAATAACATTTTCCATTACTGTACCACATTTCCACAGCAGACAGAGGCTGGTGGAAGGATTTTGAACATGGAGTTTTCATTGTATATTTTGATTATTATGATTGTGTGTTTGTGTGTTATGTTTAGATTTCTACTGATCATTTTCCGCTAGAATATAAAATTATTTAGACACTCCATTACATATTTATCTTTTTACGTTTACATTTTTTATCTACAGATATTGACTTCCTTACCTTGATTACAGCATCCAATGTTTTCATTTGGTTGCCTAAAAGTGTTAAATGCACCAACTTTAAAGTTGCTTTCATATAAAATAATCTGATATTATTATATTATTGTATAAGCTTTATCAAGAGATGTGGCACTTTTTCCTATTTAGCGTTTCTTTTTCTTTTGAGTTTGTTTTGCCTGTTTAATAAATTTGCTTACTGAATTCCCTCCACAGACTTTCATTTTCCCTGTCTTTTTAGTCCACAACAAATGCAAAATAAATATCTTAACTGTAATTTATGGAAACAAAGTGATCAACCAATCCAGACCTGGAAAATGCACTTAAATGGCCCTTAGTGTAAAAAATTACAAAATTATTAGTCAAACAAATTGAAACAAACAATCAAAATTATTTTTTTGTCTTTGATTATTCTAATATAAAAAAGGAGATGTATCTTTTAATAAATATGGGAAGTTGATAAAAATGTTAGCAGTGGATTGTTTTTTAATAAATATGTTTAAAATAAAATAAATGTTATTTAATCTTAAGTATGTGACTGGTAATGTCTTTTAAAAGCCTATGGCCTTACTAGGTTAACATTTGCATTTTCTTATTATATAGTAAAACTAATTCCTGTGCATGGAATTTGAAAGCACTGGTAATTTTTCATTAAAGGTTTATACAAAAATATCTTCCATCCAGCACCTGGGTCTAGATTAATGCATATCTGATTTATAAGTGTGTATTATCCAATGATTCGTAATAAAACAAGAAATATATAAGGTTTTAAATCTTTTTTTTTGCATACTACTGAAATGTCATGTTTTTCTGCCTGCTCTAATAACCTCAAATTAGAAAAATCATGAGGACTAAAAACTACTACTAAAAATTATACAAAAATAATATTTCTTCCAATTACTATTACGATATATTTACTTCTTGCTTAAAATGAGATACTGTTATATGGGATAGATTGGGTCATATATGGGTGCTATGTTTTAATATATTTAAAAGAATATAATAAGCATTTTTTTTATAATGGCATAAATAATCAAAAATAACTAATTTCTACACCACTTTCAATTTTGTATCACATAAATAAAAATATGCATGCACTTTTTCTCTGGGAATGTTTGATGTGAACAGGAATTCCACACATTATTTCACTGCTGTGTAAAAACCAGCATAAATCTCTTCTTTACAGCATAATAAAAGACAATAAAGATCGTGTTGCGGAGGGTAAAAAGACCTCTTAAAAGCCATTATCAGTACTAAAGGTTTATTTTACAAATCTAACAAGACTCTGTTGTTTAAGGTTGCACATGTGTGTATTTTACTATTGCTTGCAAAGGCTTTGTACTAAACAAAAAAAAAAAAAATACATTTCAGTTATTCATGGCTGCAGAGCAAAAAAGGTGTGGGCTTCATTTTTTATCTGCACAAGATAACCACTAAACATATTCCTCCCTAGCTAAAAACAGCAGCAAGAAAATTACTATCTATAAAAACATTGGCTCAAATTCCATAAATAATATGTAATTGGAGCTTTGTTCTTTTCTATTTATGGATATCCAATATTACTTACAGTGGTTTATATATAAGCATTCAACCACACAGAAAATTAAAAGAGTAAAGAGGTTTATGACCTACTATTAACTACATATATAGTCAGTTACTATAATTAATTGCTTTTTTATTTCCCACAAACACAGCGGACCAAAACAATATTTCTTTAAAATAAATGCAGCATGCTCACCTTAAACCTGTTTGATAAAACTTTATAATAAACTAGCATGTAGGTTTTCTAATCCCTTATATCAATTAAAAAATAACACACATATGAGCATTCTTGTATTATTAACAGTGCTGAACTGTGCATCATGAAGGAACATATTCATAACAAGAATAACATTTTGTCAATTTAAAAAGTACTGTCTGTTTAGCTCCTGAAAAGTATTATGAACATTATAAACAAACTCACTGATCGTTGTACGTCCATATATTCTTTGATTTGATTTTATATTGATTGATTCGATAAAATATAAGTAATAATATTTCCCCTTTGATTCTTGGGATATAAAATACAATACGTAGCAACATAAAGCAGGCCTTGTCCAGCAATCCATGGCACACTACAGTTTTAGTGCTATGTAAATATAAGTTAACATTTTCATGGAGGTGTAAGCATTCAGAGCTAGGAAGTTCAAGTAAGATGTGAAATAACCATTAGCACTTTGATCATAACTAACATGGGCCCAAAGCACACAGAATATTTTTAAACCCTCAGAATGATCTCTGTGGTCCTTGGCAATACTTGGCAGGCAGTTTGTCTGAGAGGTAGAGCTAAAGCACCACAATTTACTATTTGTGTATGAATTAATCCACTCCATAGCTAAAGATCAAAGCTCCGTCTAACAAACATGGATCTTTAATCATAATAGTGGTTTATAAAATAGAAATATTCACAAACATAAGTGGAAATTGGAGAAAGCAATCTATGCAACCAATTAAATGCTTTTTGTTGAATTCAGAACATTTTTTGCATAGTAGTAGTAAACCATGTGCATGAAATAAAACCTTGCTGTACTGTCTTTTAAAAGGATCACTTATGTTATATGCTGTAGAATGCAAAATTTGCAATTTGTGTACACTCTGCATAGAGCATGTATAAGCCCACTGTAAAATGCAGAAAATAATACTTACATGAATCATAGATTAATTGTTTATAGTTTTCATTTTTTTTTTTTTTCCCAATTTCCAACTGTGGTTTTCAGAACAAAATATGGATTTGTTAAAACACATCTCTCACTCAGTCTTGTTTAAAGTGAGAGTGGAGGTAACAAACCTCTAGTAATTGCACCATTCAAAAGTAAAACTTCTGTAATGAATCCCTTATATTCTGATGGTGGAATCTAGGGGGATATTTATAAAAATTATAAAAGTTTTCTCCTGGTATATACCTTTAATTAGGTTGAAAATAACAATATCGCCAATATCAATATTTTTTAGCTTCTGACCTTTTTTATCACTTAAGAGTGTTCGCCTGGTAGAGAGGGTGGCAAAAACCCAGTACTGCTTATTGGAGATGGTTTAGAACATTTTTTTTTAAAGTCCCCATTGAAAAGATCAGCGATATCGAAAGTAATGTAAAGTGTAGCGGTATTGATGCATTGATATTTATCGATATTGATTTTTCGCTATCGATACATTTTATTCTGCATTACATAAATTGAGGGAAATTGAAAATGCAGCAAAAAGGAAAAAAATCACAATAACGTGACAATAAACGGCAAAACGAATTGAATTGCAGCGAATAGGTAGAAATGACCATTAGAAATTTCCCCAAGTATGTTTTTTAAGTTATCGCTCATGTTACTGCTAGCAATTTCACTGTTAAGGCAAATTTACCATTTACCATGACTGGGATCATAGAACTCCTTTTCTCTTTCCACCAATTACATATGCACAATGCCTTTACATCATTTCCGAGTGACCAGTAAAATAGCATTTTAAGTATGTGCTGTGAAGTGCCAAAGCCTTTAGATTTGTACATGATATGAAACAGCTAATCTGGGTCAATACAAAACACTATTTAATCAAGTGAAGCTACTGAGTGCCTCAAGGTAATTATTTCAAAAAAAGTTTTGATCTGGCAATTATACTAACCCTTACCTAATTCTTAACATGTGGAAATGAAAGAAAATATATAAATACACACACACATATATATATATATATATATATATATATATATATATATATATATATATAAATCTCACACATAGACTGGCTTCTGGTGATCCATGGTAAAAATTCATGTTCCTATGCTAAAAGCATATATTTAAAAGCCAAGCAAAAAAGAAGTAAAATCCCAGAATTTAATTTAGTCCTACAGAGCACTAAACTGCTCATAAAACAATAAAGTATCAACATAATTGAAGGAACTGCCCACAGCCAAGGTGTCAAACACAGCTTTAAAACCATTGTGATAAATAGCTTAGCTATTTATCTAAATCAGTGTCAAAGCAAAACAGCATCCTGCAGGCTACTTGGACAGTGAATGGCTTGGTGCATTATGGTGCCTTTGGTCATTTCTCAAACTAGAAGCCAGGGTGTGAAAGCACTTCTGCTGTTTACAATTTACATTATATATGTTCTTTAGTACTGTCACCATCAGATAACAGGACTTAGCAGACCACTTCTCAAATATATGCTTCCTAAAGTATCGCCTTCAACTCACACCTGAACTGGCAAACAGAGAGGTGCCTAAATAGTTATTGGGAAAGCCAAGAAACTTTGTATGAACAAAGTAAATAAAAGAGGCTGACGTGTTTACAAATTCCAATAATCGACTTGGAGGGGATACTAAAACCACTCCATGGAATTCATTTATTGCCTTCATTTATATAAACAGTCATCAGTAAACAAAACATATCTCTATGACTTAGAGTAAAATAACTGCATCTGACAATGTTTTTCTTACTTGTCTGCATTTATTTTACCCACCTATCTAAATATTTTCAATTATTCTTAGGATAAAGGCACAGGCAGCATCAATATTTAAAATGTGGTTCATGCATTTTTTGTCTGGTGGTCAAAGATAAAAAAAAAGAACTAAATGTGTAACCTACCACCACAGCTATTTATAAAGTATCCACAGAAAAGAAATGCTGCATTTCTGCTATCATAGTAAAGTTGGGTTAATGGTGACAATGTCAAGGAAAGTGTAAGTCAGAGTACAAACAGATGGATGGATAAGTGGACCTACATTGAGCACTGTGCCGGTGTTGCCATTCCGTCTGTGCCAATCCGCTGAAGCATGCTTTTAGAGCTTTCTCCTGAAGCATGCAGGAAGATGGGCTTGCAGTGTAGAAATCCAGCATTTGCCCAGGACTCACTGCCAGAACATCCATACAGTCAAACATGATTCCCCCTATACAGAATATCTGTAAAAGTGCTTATCCTTTAGGTGCACAACAAATTGGTATCTAAAAGTACACCCAACTCCATCAAACTCTGCCCCTTTTTTTGGCACGTAGGCTGTTGGTCTTTTTCCCAGACCAGAATCATGAATTATGACAGACAACACAGCTAAAAGCCTGTAATTGATCCAAATGATCATTTACTATTTTCCAAGCTTCCCAGCCATTCCAGCAAAACGGGAGGGGGAGATGAAGAAATCCAAGCTGTCAGCTTCAGGCAAAATGTATCTAAATTCCTGGAGGTGCTTGTAGCCTTCTGTGGCAGCTATTCAGCTGCAGCTTGTACCAGTGAGCAACTGAGCTGAAAGTCGAAAAAAATAACTAAATTTATGTCATCTAGCAGTACGGTCCCCCCTTCTGTAGCAAATAGATCCTTCTGCTTTTGAACAGCTCACTTCCTACTACTTGTGTCACACAAAATGAAAGATTGAATTGCCTAATATATGCGAGTGAACTTTCCATGAACCCTTCCCAGGCTGCTAACCTTCAAATGACCCACACCAGTCTGACATCACCAACTCCCAGGATTCTCACACAGCTTAAAGACTACCAGCAGCCCCGCAGAAACACACAGGCAGAGTGAGCAAGAGATATAAGCTGCTGCCGCTGCCTCTCCCGTTAACAAAATGTTTTTTTCATATGAGCTCTTTGCACACTTCCAGTCATAAATAAAATACTAAAAAAAACAGGGAGATAATCTAGTGAAGCCTGTGATTTAGACTTCCGTGTCAAAGCAAACACGACAGAATTGATTTTGTCACAATTATCAGATTTGCATAAAATCCTTTTTGAAACCCAGATATGAATAATAGCTTTAATATATTATGTATGCATTTTTCTCTCAGTTTCCTTTATTATATCCAATGTGGAAGTTTGTTTTTTTTTTTTTTTAAACAGTCATATAATTGCAAATTATTAATGTTTTAAGCAATTTTCTTTTTTTTTTTTTAACCATTCAAATATGGCCACACAATAACTTATTCGAAGATTAGGGGAAAGATAACATTTTTTTCCTATAATAAAAGAAGCTTAGTTGTAAATTGCTCTATGAAATGGCTACTTAAAACCTTATTCTCACACTGTAGCATTCAATAGGAGTGTGCTATAACGATTGCAGATAACCATTAATCCACAGCTACGTCTTGATAAAAGGGCACACTGGGGTGAGAAGTCACATATGCCAAATTTAATCAGAGCTCAGGGCTCTTTCTTTATTACAACAATGAGGATGAAAACAAACTGGGGCACAGCACATTGCAATTTGCCTGTGGGGCGAATTCTCCAGTGGTTTGCAGTTCTAATCAGCCCTTGTGCTAAACCTCGGCACAAGGGGCCACTGTTGAGGTAGCAAAATCTTCTCATTTTCTTTTTAGTGCATTAAAACACTGGTGATCTACACACAAAACAGAACCACTTCACCGTAAAGAACATAATTCTTTTACCAGTGATTTACTTGTACTGTAATCCTAGATACACCTAGCTTGTTTAGCTTCAAAGCACTTCCAGGCTCATAATGCTATATCCAGCATTATGTGTAATTATTTTTACAGCAGGTCATTATTAACATTACCATCATAGGACGTATTAGGCTCGTATGTGATACAGGAATACTGCTATCACAATCCTGGGAATGTAAAGTGCCATAAGAAAATAAAACTGGTAGTGTAGACTGATAAATGTGCTTCTTGAGGATTGGCAATTATATTGCTACTTCCATTAATAACAATTGGCATGCTATTTGTATAGAGAACATAAAATGCCTGTTATACACCAACAGATCACTTAAAATAAACTCATATTTACAACTTTTTTTTTAAATTAGGAAACAATATAAACTTATGCCACTTACAGAATGTGAGAAAATATGCATTAAAAATAATCAGCCAAATATACAGTTTCTCTCCTACATTCCCTATTAAAGGAGAACTATAGTCAGATTACATCTTTACATATGTTGTACTATACCTTAGTGTCAAGCCATTCATCCCAGTAGTTGTTTCATCTGAAGCTGGATA
>JAKJJM010035765.1:0-10003 GCA_021901965.1 Pipa carvalhoi
TTAAGCCCGAAAAGACTCCGATGGAGTCTTTTCGGGCTTAATAAATACCGCCCTAAGAGTATTGCTAAACACACACACAGACACATATATAGGGCGAAATTTATTAAAGTCAGAAAGACCGCTATTGGTCTTTCCGACATTCTCACGGGACGTGATCTCACGAGAGCCTCCCGCGAGAATTTCAATTTTCGTTTTCTGGAAATCGGGTCTTTCGACCAAAACTTTTAGTGGCCATAGAACTTATGGCTACCTTTTGGTCGAAAGACCCGATTTCCAGAATACGGAAATTGAAATTTCTGTGGGAGGATCTCGTGAGATCATCTCCCGCGAGAATCTCCCAAGCTTAAGCCCGAAAAGACTCGAATCCGAGCATTCGAGTCTTTTCGGGCTTAATAAATTTCGCCCATAATATGAAATGCCCTTGAAAGTCATATATTATGAATGTGACACTTAAAACTCTGTTAAACATCTTGTTTTCAATTTTTCTTAGGATAGTGAAGAGATAGAAGAGGAAACAGAAAACATAAGCGCAGGCATACCTTTAAGCACTGTTAGTACTTTAAACCAAATACAAGGACAAGGAACTCAAGCATCAACATCAGAGTATGACAAAGGAGAGCGTGACTCACTGCCCTATAAGCCTACAATAAGGACAACAGATGATGCACTACAGAAGCAGCATGATGTTCTAAGACCAATTTTGTATCCCACATTACAGACTAAAAGCAAAGCAATGGCTTATACAACTCAGTCCTTCGCAGGAATTGCAGAAAATGCTGTAACACCATATTCACCTTCTGAAGACTATAATAAAAAAGATCAGAAACGTATTGTTGGAATTTGGATGCACAACATCTCTGAGACTACCAAAAGTAGTGATGAAAAAGACGTACATATCAATCTTCTTAAAGAACTTCAAACAATAACTACTAGTAGTAAAATTAATCTTTCAATTCCAACTAGGAATCCAAATCTCATTTTCAGTGACACCACAATTGACATTCAACCTACAGCCTCTGCTAATGAAAATATTTCTCAGGGAAATGCAGTGTCCTCTACGCTCCCTTTTTCAGATAATGCCTTTCCTTTATCCTCAAGCACAGACCACATCAATGAATTTGATGTATATAACATTTCAACCTCTACCTCTGCATCAAATGTCCTTCAATCTGCAGAGAAGCAGCATCCAACTAATGCTATTGATGAACATGTTGATAAATTAATGTTAGCACCATCTTCTAGTGGGACAGAGATGCCACAATCTACTTCTCCCAGTGGGGCAGTAATGCTACAAGCTACTCTTCTTCCTGAAGTAGGAATGCCACAGTTTTCTCAGTCTACGTCTTCGCCTCCTGAAACATTATTTGAATCTATCGCTCCAAATATTCGGCATCATGACTCAGCATCTACTGTGGCTGAGGTACTTTCTCAGACAACCGAACCTATACCTAATGGTGAGATACCTCTTCAACCTTCATTCACTAGTGAAATGTTTCCTCTAGTTACTCCCTTGCTGTATGATACTACGCTCCTGAAAGCTACCCCTGCTACTTCAGATTCAGATCTGATCCTGCATGCCACACCTGTATTTCCCAGTGTTGATGTGTCTTTTGAACCTTCCCATTCTTACTCTGATGGCACACCTTTGCTTACATTTTCCTCAGCTTCTTCCAGTAGTAAAGTGTCCCGCCACCTGTATGCAGTCTCTGAAATGTTTTCACAAATTACTCAGACAGTTGCAACTGATACACTTTCCTTGCATGCTTCTTTGGTGTTTCCTGAAAGCAATGCTTTAGTTCTGCCAAGCCATACATATAATTCTGATGTGAAACCACATAAGACTGATCATGCTGCTATTGAAACAATGACATTTGATCAGGAGGGTTTCTCCTTTAATGATAATAAACTGACTCCTCAGCTTGACCCCCCCAGCACTGATTTAAAGATGCATGCACTTTCCAGGGTGTCTGAACTTACCTATCCCTTGTCTAGTAATTTGACTTTGGAAGCCTTTCCTGTTTCATATGACTCTACAGCACATGTGCATGAAACTGCTGGCATATTTCACCAGGGCACCTTAATTAAAAAAGATAGCACTGACACATTTTATAAACCAAGTACAAAAACGTTTCAAGATTTGTTACTTCAGTCTACACGTTCCACACTTAGTGTTGATGATAATTCTGAAACTTTCTCTGGTAGTGGTTTTTTTTACAATGGGGTGGTTGATTTAAAACCTCCAAAGAAATCTTCATCTGTTGCATCAGATGGAGATTTGTATAGACCAAATGAATTAAAGGAATTTAAGGAACACAGGCCAGTAATACAAAGTGAATACATAGCTAAGTCTGACACTGGGCTTCAGAATTCCACTACCAATGGTTCAGTGGATTCACATACAGACACTAAAGTGCTATCAGGCCTTTCCATACCTGATGTCAAGGATGATGTGTTTAGGGGAAACAAACCATCACAGGAAATCCATCCAGTGTCTTTTCCCACTACCAGGAGTCTTGATGATGACATTAATGCAGTGTCAGAAAATCTGTTACTTGACGAGTTATTAAATTCTGTATCTACAGACTCTGGTGACATATTGCTTAAATCTAAGCTTGCTGCAGCTTCAACATCTGTCTCTGCTTCTTCTGATATGCTATTTTCTGCAACTCAAGAATTATTTCATGGTATACCAGATCAATCAATTAATGATCACTCTCCCCAAACTCTGTTACAATCATCAAATGTTAGCATTGTTTCAAATGTGACTAGTCCTGGAACACTGAATGATGCTTTTCATTCTTATAATTTTACTTCTGTTGTTGAATCATTACTGTTACCTGTTGCTTCTGTTGTCTCTGCTGAGTCTTCATTGCATACTACATATGTAACATCTGTTAGTAATGTTTTGTCTCCAAAATCTGTTGAGTCTTTAGTATCACAACAAACTATGTCAGTGTTGCATAACCATCTTACTGCACCTCATTGGTCAGCTACTGTAACTTCTGGTTTATTGTATGAAAATGACAATGCAAAAAGACCTTCAGATATTGTACCTCAGTTTTTTTCTGTGATTTCACATGTAGCTTCAACTCCAGTACTGCCTAGCAAAACATTATCACAAGATACTACCATAAATGATTTGCCTACTTATGCGTATGCTATGCATGGCGTTCCCCCTGCTTCATCATACAATAAGGACTTTTCTTCTTCCGTGTCTACAGATGTAACTGAAGCTAGTATATCTGTTCAAAATTCTCTTCTTTTACCAACTGTGTATGTTTCTGTTACAGCTGATTCTCCAAATAGTGAGAGTCCAAGCACATTAACAATGTTAACAGCTACATCTCAGACATCCCCTGATACGTTACCTACTGTCAGTTCTGATACCATAATGGGGCCTTCTGTAGTAGATGATGGTTTTATTATGATAACCAGCACAGATTCCACATCACATACAGAAACCCAAGAAAACACAGTAGCTGATTCTAGTAGTTTTGTAAGCAGAGGGACGGAGAAGAGTAAGATTAATGTAAGTGAATATTCCGAGCTATCCGAAGAAGGAAGCGCATTTTCAACTGTTGCAACTGACAGGAGCAGAGATTCTGACATGCATGGAACATGGTATTCACCATCAGCACCACCAACAACCAGCACCAGAGAGAAGCACAGCGACTCCACTGTTTATGAAGTTCATATTCAGACTGGAGACTCCCTTCTGGAAAATACATCTGAGTCAAGTACCTGGGCTGTACTTACCACTGATGAAGAGAGTGGTTCTGGTCAAAGTACCTCAGATAGCCTTAGTGATAATGAAACTTCCACAGATTTCAATTTTTCTGATATAAATGACAGACACAAAGACTTTGAGGTTGCAGTTGAACCAGGTAAAGCAGATTTAACTACTGGATCTGAAATGACATCACCCCCACCAGTTACTAGTGATCGTTCACCAGTAGCCAACGTGTCTGAGGCAGGTTAGTGGTGGATACACAGAAGGTTGCAATTGTTTTATATACATATACAAAAAAAGTATTACATGTTTTTGTAAAAGATTGGCAATTTTCTTTTGGTCTGTAAAGTAGTATAACCACATTGTTATGGAATTTAGAAAGGCATAAATGAGATAAGAACAAAGCAAATAGTTCATGTCATCCAGGGTTAATACTACTTTGGAATGCAACTTGGAAAGTAACAGATTTTTTTTTCAAAACAGCAAGCTAGGCATGTCAATGGTAAGTCTACCTTTCCATTTCATATGACTGCACGAATTTAGATTAGATATTGTTTTGAGTTAGATAGTACTTTTTCAATGTAACTGATGTCTCAAAAATAAACATGGTAATATTAAACATGAGCAACTAAACTGATTTCTAACACAGCTTGCGCTTCCTTTAATCTAACTGGTTATTGTCGCACTTCTCTCAGCTACTCTTTTGCGTGGTCTGGCAATGGGTTCTTCCTTGCTTTGCTTTTCCTTGCTTTGGTGAAAATCAAAAATGCACTGAAGAATGTAATGAAAATGCTATCGACTGTCACATATGGATGCATGCAGCATGCTTTGGTTATCAGATTTATTACAAAAAAATATTACATTTTATTCCTATTTGACTTTACTTTTACATCAAACATAAAAATGCATTAAAGAATTTTACATAGGTCCTAAAGGTATGCTACCAAAATTCGTAATTTTCAAAAAATAAATCAGAGATGACTTTATCAGAGGTGACAATGAAGGTGTCATATTGGGACCCAAGGATGAGCTGTATTGGGGGGTACAATTAACCTCTAAAACTATGGTCTTGAATTTCTTCTTTTTTTTTCCAAGTATAGTTCAGGTATGTCTTAAAAGAAGAAATAAACTATCCAGTTTAAAATTCTGTAGGAGGTAAATACACCTGCCCTCCTAGGTATAACCAGATCACACACAGTTGTCAGCAAATGGACCCCCTTACTTACATGAAAAGGCTAGTAAAGTTAGTCACATCTGGGCTGACTGAGCAGTATTGATAGAGTGATTAAAAGATATGTCTCTGGAGGACTCCAAGCATTCAGAAAAAGACTGATGTTCTACATTAATATGTTCTATATTCTGTGTATTACTTTTGACTATGTTTGCATCAAGAGTTTAAATACATTTATTTATTCAGTGGATTACATAAATAATAGTTCTATAGCATTTGATACAAAGGTGCAATGTTTGCGTTCTTGTTTTAATTTCCTTAGGTTTATCAGCTTGAGGAGATCTGGGTTAACTCAAGAATATGTTTTTTATCAATGTATACTTACTATTCTGCTAGAAAGTATCTATCTAAAATTAGAGCATTTTGTGACTATTCTATTTTTACTTGTACACTTTAGTATAAACAATGGACTCATTTTGAAATTGCTGTTATTCTGTGGATGTTATACTGTACATATCTATCTTGGTATGTATGTATAAACTTGAATATAACAATTCACTAAGAAATGTTTGAGTGAGAAGTGACATGAGTAAGTCTCAAGTCAAGTGTCCATGCTTAGCATTTGGGATTCAGACAGGAGAGGATAAGCTGTAAGTACCTGTATAAATATATACAGTGCTGTACTGTGTCACCCTTACATATATTATTGTAGGGAATGCATTCTAAAACAGTCAATGTTAATAGTTTCTTTTCAATTTAAATTGCATTGTAGTGCATAAAAAGAGCACCAGGAGGTAATATATTCCACACATAAAATAGTTACTAGTACTGAATTTTAAAAAATTATAGGTGCAGAATTCAACCCATAACTTTAGATATTGTTGAACTTTCTAGATGAAATTTAGAGAGGTCTATATGTGTTTGCACATTTCAGAAAGCTTAGAGTTATGTGCATTTCAGGCAGGATATACTGTCTAGGGAGATGGTAGATTGATATTTCTAATGAATGTCACTAGATTGTGTAATATAAATGTTGCATTTCATATTTACTAAGAAATTTTGAACCAAACTTGGAAACAATGTTACCGTATGTTGGGCTTTGTTCTAAAGGATACAGTTTTTAACATCTTCATATAATGACTTGTTAACAGTACATTAACATAAAGAATAATGACTACACAAAGCACTACATACATATATATATATATTAATACTATTTTACTGCATAACCCTTCCTGTATGATTAAACATATTGCATGCCTCCGCCTGATCCCTTCCTTGGAGGTTATTCCACCTTCAATTAAATTCCAAATAGTGCAATTAAAATATAGTTTAGGAACAATGTACAATTTGAAGAGTTTTTTTTTTTAATATATTTATAACAGAACAACTTGCCAAACAGAAAAGCTTTAATGGTTACATGTTTAAACATAATCGCTTCTTTTCCAACACAGCTGTAGAAATTCCCAGTGTAGTCAAAGTTTTCAGTACCCTGGTAAGAACACCATTTCATTTTCCATAAAAGGATATTGGTCTTGGGCGTTATGACAAGTCATGGCAAGAATTCTTTCCTGATCCACTTTCAATGCCCTGTGGGGTGCACAAAATCTGCTCACTATGATTAAGCCCATGGGTAGCTGCTTATTAGCATTTTTCTGGTTCCTTGTTCTGTTTGTGCCACTGCTTGTATACAGCCCTGACTGCTTCTTTCACTCATTCTCTTTCCAAACCTCCCTGAGCTATACTCTTCTTGTTCCATTTACTATCTTTCAGCAGAGGTAGATACAGACTGGTAAGAGGATGTCACTGAGAATACTTTGCTAGCCCTAGAGTCTCTGGTAGCCCTGCAGTAGTTTTCTAAGTTGATATCCTTCTGAGGATTATGTAACAAAATAACAGGAATAGCTGAATGAAAACAAAAACTACACAAAAAATTAAATGTAAATGAAGAAAATAGAGTAGACAGTGTAATGAGTGAATGTGGCAAAGCCACTATTTAATATGCCATAACATGTTTTGGGCGGAAAGCCCTTTATCAAATGTGTAATTGGGCACATTTGATAAAGGGCTTTCCACCAAAAAAAATGTTATGGCATATTAAATAGTGGCTTTGCCACATTCACTCATTACACTGTCTACTCTATTTTCTACATTTACGATTGCATTGCGTGGTGGACAGGACGTGCAGACTACCAGTGTTTTCTTTAAAACAACCGTTGGGACCTCCGCTAATTGCCCGTATACAAAAAAATTTAATGTGGCAGGTTTCCCATAGATGACTCTCATTTTGGTTAACTGATGAAATTTATGTTAATGATCACATGATCCAGTACTGGGGCCCCTCCCCAGTGCCCTGATGCCAATCATGCACCAGGGCCCCTTCTCTCAGCAGTGGCGCAGAACAATGGGGACTGCTGATTGGTTGCAGCGGTCCTGCAGAGCATCCAGGCTCCCTGGGGTCTCGGCCCAGTCACAACTGCGACCACTTCAACTCCTATAGTTATGGTTGTCACCATGTTAGCCATATATTTACAGTATGGAGATGTGACTTGCAGACTGTTATAATTAATTTCCAAAATTAAAGAAACAAATGTATGATCTCAGGTATTAGAGCACATGATAACTTCTATGTAATTGTGTTAAAAATCATCAATAGTGCACCCATTTTCCCATATGAACCAGTTACTGGGTAAGCTTGCTTGCTATCTCCACCCTTTCAGCTGACTGTAGAGACGTGAGTAATAAGCATTGCTGAAGGAAAATCAGATGGATGACAGTTACCTGGGCATACTCTCTAGACTGGGAAGAGGCTCAAATACATGGTTTGAGAGTTTCTGGTTCATTTGATTAATATTAGACAATAATTGCCAGGATTCTCATGATTTTTATAAGCAGCTGTGATCTATGTCAAGCATTATTATTAAGAATGCGTATTAGATATGTTGAAATCTCCAAACTGTTTCCTTAACCTATCTGTGCCCAAACTTCTCCACTTCCTTTCTCCCAGACTACCCTAGCCTACCCAAAATTTTGCTTCCTAGAGCATCTACTTTCTCCAGCAGGGGTATAACTAGACTGGTAAGACAATGTAACTGGGGAAATGTTCAGCATCCCAGCAATGCTCTACTGCTCATATGCTTGGATTGATAAACAAAAACATTGTGAGATGCCAGATTTCTGCAGGGACAAATATTTATTTTGTCTTGTTGTGAGATTGTTGTTTCCACAATACTCAGTTTAAACTGAGCTACATAAGCAGCCACAAATTACTTCAGTAAATATGTACCTACAGCTTCTGAAATACAACACAGAGTAAACATCCAATTTTGAAAGTAAATAGAATGATTGCTCACAGCTATATAGACAACATTTTAATGAACATTGAAAAAATACTAGAACACATCATGAACAACACCAGACAGATGTATAGATAACAGGCAGACCATGTGTGGATAGATAGATAGATACAGATAGATAGATGCTAATCAATAAAGGCATGGCAAGTTGTCTGCTTACCGATCTCTTTTAAAGGGTATAATCCCGTTTATTGCTGCACTATTATGGTATGGAAACACAATGTTTTGGGCTGCTTAGTGCCTCCCTTCATCAGGGTGTCTGTATAATCCTGTTAAAATGCATGTTCCAAAGAATTCCTTTGCATGTTGAGAACTGCATGCAAAATATACAGTTGCCATATTAAATAAGAACAGTTATGATCTGCTTTTTTTCTCTATTGACAAATATCCCATGAAACCCATCCTTATTTATGATGAAATGAAGATCATATTAACCAAGGTGGGTCTCCACCATGTTATCATTGTACTTCATGCTGTATGCATTTTTAAAAAGACATGTTAAGTTATTCTGTTCATGTTCTTAAGCCTAATGTTGAAGTGTATGATATCAGAGAGTCTGCCCCTCTTTTTTTCTTCAGTACATTTCTAGTATTGTGGCTGCTCAGTTATCAGTACTCATTTCATCTGTCACTTGTAAAAATAATTACTTTGTGTCTGAGATGAAGCAAATAACTTGTACTAGACAATTACAGAAATGGCCTTGAGTTTGCAAATGACAACACCATCCCCATGTTAATGATACTATTACAATCAATAACCTGAATGTAATTGTAGTATGTCTTGGTAATATACATTTAATATACAGTTAAATTGCAGGTGTTTGGTACACAATGTGAGCATGGACCTGGAATCCCTATGCTCACTGTCATTTTATAGGTTTCAATCATTGTGGGCACCTTGGTCTTGGTAACTAAATGATGATGATGTTATGTCCCTGCAGTGCACTGGTCCAATTAATAAATATACTTCTAGAAATACATTTTGTAATGTGATAAAGAAATATATAGGCTTGAAAGTTCTGAGTGTAACTTGGATAATGTAAGTACTGAAGTTATAAATATTCCTGCTAGTATTAAATGATAAGATTCTAATATTTCATCTGAAAGAATTTCAAAAGCTTAACTAAAACTTCACTCTATACTGAAACAAGATTAAAAGAGAACTAAAGCTCCAAAAAAAAAGCTATATTAAAAAAGTACCTTATACTAAGCTGAACCATTGCAGACAAAGCTTGAACTGCGCTGTTGTTTCACTGCACAAAGGCAGACTTGACAGCGCTTAGGAGGGTACAGCTCCTCCCACACAGTATCATTGGCAATGCAAAAGAACATTTACATCATCACGCTTATTGCACCCCAATGAGAGCGCTCCTCTCACCGGGGCACAAAGAGTGTGATGATGTAAACACTCATTTGCATAAGGGGCGGAGCTTCATGCTGGCTCCTGTGACAGACTAAGCGCTCTGAAGTCTGCTTCCGTGCAGAGAAATTACAGCACAGCTGAAACTGACTGCATCATTTGAGCTTACTATAAGTTACTTTTTTAATATAGCTTTTTTTTTTTTTTTGGAGCTTTAGTTCTTCTTTAATCTACTGTATTTTCCAGACTATAAGGTGCACATAAAATACTATAATTTTCTCCAAAATCGCAAATGCGCCTTATAGTCCGATGCGCCTTATATATGGATCCGTCCTACCGCCTTATGTGTTCTTCACTTACATCCTATAATCGCACCCTATATAGTGC
>JAKJJM010035768.1:0-14233 GCA_021901965.1 Pipa carvalhoi
CTGTTTTCATCCTTTTTTTATCTGTTTTAATGTTTTATATATTGTACATTTTATCTCATTATATATAATAGCATTTTTAGCGCCACTTGGGTCTGCATGTTGTTCAGAATAGACTACACACACTCCTTACCAGACTCATTCTGCAATAAAATATTGTTACTCCAAGGATCCAGGCTAAGCCAGCCAATCCTATGATCAAGATCATCATTATAGAACATCACTGCTCAAATTCCACACTTTATGGTCAACCTTCAGGAGACCTGTTCCTGGCCCGCCGCTAAAAACTGAATGGTCTAAACTAGCCAAATCACCCACCCCTGATTAGGTAATACCCTTCTAGCACTCCTTTTGGATATTAAGGCTGCCATTTTACTCTACACATAACCATTACTAAACAATTCTTTGTGGCCCTAATGTCAAGAGTTAACCTGACTCTGTCCAATACCCTTATCCAGAAGATTCCAGTCAGGATAGGTTCAGTAAACAACAACTACATATGTGAAATGAGCACTCTCTCTCCTACAAATTGTCTCTCCTCTCCCTGACCATCATAAACTCATGACAGGACCATCCCTTTATATTTTGATGACGATTTTACCTATTCCCTTGGCAGTTTGAAGACCACGAATAAGGTTTAAAGCTTAATAATAATACTGAATTGTTTTCTTGGCAAAGAGTCATACCATTTACTATATACTAGAGCCAGACTAACATAAGTTTAAATTACATCTATTGCTGTAGTTTTTATACAGGGAATATTTTTAAGGCTGTTGTTATTTTATCACCTTGGAATGATTAAAATTTAAAATTAATTTAAAATTTCTTTTGAAATTAGCCTTTTTCATGTGCTTGCAACACATTGTTGGAAACATCTGTTTAAATGTCACAAAGTGTGCACGGCTAATTAGCAATCACAGTGAACCCCTTAGAGTTTTTACAGAAACAGTGGTCATGCATGTAAAATGGTACATAAACCTAATCAAATCTTGCAAGAACAAAAGATGCAGAAGGATTCTTCCATTTCTTTCCCTCTGACAGTTTGTTGCATTTTTTTCACAGAAGGGAAAATATGAAACATCAAGATCAAAACACTAGCAGATGTGGTTGAGAAAAATTGTGAACTGAATTAAAATGAGCTGTATATAGACACAAGGGGGGTCATTCCGGTAGCTCCGAATTTTCCATCCCAAATTCACTTGTAGCGAACTCCCATTATAAAATCGCGACCGCGACTAAAAAATTGTCGCAATCGCGATTTTATAATGAGAGAATTGTCGCGGTCTCGACTTTATAATGGGAGTTCGCTATAAGTGAATTCGGGACAGAAAATTTGGAGCTACCGGAATGACCCCCAAGGTCTTATGGACATAAGGATCTTCTCAAAAAAGAAGCAGACTTTTTAAACCATCAAATTATGAGTTTCTGTGTTAATATATTATTAGTTTACAAAAGCAGAAAATTACACCTGTCAGAAAATCCAACTCTTTTGATGATTAGAGATAGTAAAAGTTCCTCTTTTAATATCACTCTTCCATGTTTCATATATCTTTACCAGATGTAGTTGTTTACTTAAGCATGTTCCCTGTCTTTTTAATTTTCACTTTTGAAGTTTAAATGAATTCCATAGTGTATTACTTAGGGTGGCACAGTAGCCCTATGCTCTGAAGGAGTTAACAGATTAAAGTACAAATAAAATCTTATACAGGTTCCGGTTTTTCAATATTTATTCCAAACGAAGCTTTTTTTCAAATTTACCATAATGAGTTTTATTAGCTTTTACCTTCCAAAGTCTCTGGTTGCTCCTTTGGATCATACTCAGGAGAATCTCTGATGCAATTGTAAGTTCCCTATAATTAGAATCTTGTATCTTTTCCAGGAAACAAGCTCATTATTTGCTTGAAAATTGTTTGCTTTTATATTACAGAGCATGTTGCAACAATTAAATAATCTTAAAAGTTACTAAAATCTGCCATGGGTAGAGGTTTCTCCAGGGCCAGAAAATAGCAGTGCCACATATCATTCACCTACACAATTGTAAAGACCTGCCATTATAGATCAACCTGACAGATAGGGCCCTCAACATGTTACCCCTCCCACTTATTCTGTAAACTGTCCAGTTACATTCCTCAGTAAGCATTAGGCAATCAGTTCCATTGGTCAGTGCACAGAAGTCTATATATCAGGGGTCCCCAAATGCTGGGCTGTGGACCACTTCCGGTCCACAGGCTCCTCGACACTGGGCCGTCTGATGGTGACGTGTGCACATGTAGCTCGTCACTGTCATCTGGCTGTCAATGCGCATTGTCCCTGCCCACCCTCTCACTGGTCTGTGAAACCTTTTCTGGGTCAGGAGACCAGTCCCCGATCCAGAAAAGGTTGGGGATCGTTGCTCTATATCACTGCTTGGCTGGGACCTTCTTATTTGCTGAGCTGACTGGGCCCACTACAACATAAACCCCCGCTGGTGGCCCTGTGAATCAGTAACCCATGTCCTACTGAACTACTGAGTAATTTAAATTTATTTTGATGTACATCTTTTTTAGGAAATTTAAAGCAGGGTCATGCAGGGTTACCACCTGGTTCCATTTTGAAACTACTGGCTTGTACTGTTAACGTAGTTTCCTATATGGAATGTAATATGAAGTAACCTAGTTCCTCCTGTTTGTGAAAAGCACTACATTTCTGCATTAGGATCCCCATTCTAATCTGTCACTATGTGCCCCTAAGCATTAACTGACTAAATTTCACCCCTGCAACAGATAGCACCTATAGTATATCAAGTGTTGAACATCTCCCCTGTGCAAAGAACTAGGACAATTTCTTTTTAAAGTAATTATTTATTCCTTGATAATTACCAGATTAACTCGTGTGTGCATAATTAAGGCAGGCCTCAGGAAATGATCTAGTTGTGGTACATGGATGTTAGCACTAGAACTGAAAAGCCTCACTTCAGGAGATTTCCTCTGCTTAGATATTAATAGGTCATTTTGTGCTCTGGAGGATCTTCTCTCTTCCCACTGCAGAGCTTTACATTATAGAGAAAATGGTGGTACTTGTTACATCATTTCTAAGGGACTGAGTTCATATAGTAGAAGCTTCCCTATGTTCTCTTGAGAACTATGCTAGATGATAGGGAGATGGAACCTGGTATATAATTACATTTTGGTACTTTATAATACAGAAATTCCTATATTATGGTATCATGATGACAGACAATGGGAGCAGAATGAGTACCACTGGGACTAAAGTATTTGAGTGTAAAAACAAACACAAAATGTTAAAGGGCAAACTAAATTATTTCTATTTTGTGGATCACTCTGTGATGTCATAAGTGGTTACATGTCTAGTCACTGAAGCTGCAAGACCTATGACAGAAATTCCTATTCAGTTCAAAAGTACAGTGCCCTGTATTTTTCCTCATTTTATTAACTTACCTTTAATTGCTAACCGTTACAAAATACTTCTGTACTGAGAGCTAATTATAACAGTTTTCTCAAATAGGAAATATAAAAATCTGATTGGTTTGTGGTGGATTCTATAATATAGTGCAGACAGAGTATCGCTACAGCTGCAGACCTTCAGTAACACTGAACATTTTTGACTAACTAAGTCACACAAAACTGCTTAGGCCCACTTGTACATCTGGCCATATTCCCCATGACTAATCTGAAAAATTCAATTTTTAATTAATTTCAGACTCTCAAATGTGATTACTTTGTATACAGTGTGCTACTGCCAGGCTAAGCTTGGATGTTGGTGAACTCATTCAGCTTAGCAACAGGAATTTTAAATGTAGGCAATCCACCTGGAGCATAAGGATTCCTTCATGCTAGTTACATGCTCCATATCCAATGAGATCCCATATGCTCATTAAAATGGAAAAGTTACCTTCATGTCTCAAGGGTACGGACAGATGATACAAATACATTTAACATACTGTAAGATTATGCCAATGTAACTTGTATATGATAAAGGAGAAACCTTTGCATATTATAGTTTATTTACTATTAATTTGTAATAAAAATAAATATATAACTATTTCAAAAAATATATTGCAACATTTCACAGACTACATAGAACTATCCAGAACACACAAAGGTCCCTGTGAAACCTGTGAGAGAACTTAACATTTTTGGCTGTCAAGAAAAATTTCTTTAATTTTTTTTTTTTTCGTGTATTTGGAATATGGTATATATTCCAATCTCTAAGCTGGAATTCCTTGATTTGACCCATGGATGAGAATCATGTTTTTCAGTATTATTCTTGGGTCTCTGACTCAAAAATATCACTTTAGGAGTCCTGTACACAGTAAAGCAATGCATAACAAAAGCGCATTAAAGCAGATTCTATGACAAGAGGTGAATTGCTACAGGATGCAGTAACAGCTAAAACCAAAAGCAAACATTATTGAAATAGCCAATACCAGTAGAAAATTAGTCAAAAAATCAAACCAGCATTAAACTATTTAAAAAAGCCAAAATCCAGGAACAAAGTATCCAAAAAGCCAAAACAAGCATCCATAAATCCATATTCTTTCATTTAAATGCAAGGGCCCATAGGACCCCTCACCCCCAGTGTGTGCAGAGGAGTTAGGAACATATACCACAGCAGGAGATCCATTAGCATCCTTATTGTCCACTGGGGTAGGGGGATCCTGTCTGGTAGCGAACTGCCTAAGAGGCATTTATAATTCTAGTAGTGGTAGAGGTTCCTGTCAATCCTTGCACATAATTAAAACATTACTGATTTAAATATAGATGTGGGAGTTACTTGTTCTTTGTTTTGCTGGTTTGAGTTTTTGGATACGTTGCTGGCTTGGCTTTATGTATTATTTAATGAAGATTTGGCTTTTGGGATTTTGTTAGTTTGAATTAAAATCTTTTTTAACTAGTCTTTTGCTTTTGACATTTCAAATGATATGTTGATAGTCATTTGACTTTCTATATGGGACTAATAGTTATCCAGTTGGCTAGACTTCCTACACAAGCAGAGAAAAATTGTAATTATATCATACCATCATATAGCATGGGCTATTCTACACTCTCTATCTATAACATTTATTCCATATCTATCCAATATTTACACTAACAGATTCACAGGCACTTAGCACCTCCATTCTAGCTGAATCTCCCAGTTTTCCATTATGTATCTAATATCGACAATTCAACCTTCCATTAGAGCAGCAGTTCTCAACCTGTGGGTCGCGACCCCTTTGGGGGTCGAATAACCGTCTCACAGGAGTCGCCGAACCACTGCTGAGATAGCCAACTCCGCAGGCCCTCTTATATAGGGGCGGTTGTGTGATGACATTTGGCTGCAACGTCATCATGTGACACGCATACGTGATGACGTTGCGGCCGAACGTCATCACGTGACACTCACACTTGATGATGTTGCAGATGAACATCATCACGTAATGCGGCACACCCCCGTGATGATATCATCGTGGGGGTCATTATCAACTAAAGGTTGAGAACCACTGCATTAGAGACATTCTACCTTTAGCACTGCATCTCTGTTTATAAAGGGACCATGATGTCCTGCAAGCATGCAACATTTAGTTATTCAATTAGCCATTAAATGGTATAACTCAGCGGTCGGCAAACTCTATTGAGGAGGGAGCCGTTTTGCTCCCTCCTCCTTAACTGTGGAGCCGGAAAGGGAGCGGAGCGCCGATCCCGATCACATGACTTCCGACGCTTACAATACTAAGCATCGGAAGGCATGGGCGGGTGGGAGGGACCATACCTCAGGCTCAGAGCCACAGCGCGGCACCTAAAGAGCCACTTGTGGCTCTAGAGCCGGGGTTTGCCGACCGCTGGTATAAGTTTTTGACATTTTTTGTTTTTTTCCTCAAATGCAGAGGTACCACACTGATGTAGCTAGCGTAATTTTGTAAAATTTGGACTTATTGTGTTGGAATATTACAAAATTAATGTTATCAAAAAGTGTTAAATGACAAAAGTCAGCCCAGCTACTTATGTAGGTCTATCTTGTGCCTTTCAAGGAAAAAATCCTCTCTATATTGTAAGCCAGGGGTCTCCCTGGGTCCGTGGTTCCCATTCCCCGACCCAGCAAAGGTTGGGGACCGCTGTTGTAAGCAACAGGGGATATACCTGGATTTATTATAGATGCAGATCCTATTAGATTTAGGAGACTCCAATAACAGCAGGAGGACAGTTGGTTTCTTTCATCAGCATAGAGTCAGTGCTGTATAGAGTACAGTGATATAGATTAATAGAAGTCTCATTTGTTGAATGGCTAGCATGACCCTAAACAATGCAAATATCTTTGTCATTCAGTATAATTGGGTTGCTTCTCTGTCTATACAAAGAAAGCAATCAACTCATTTAGTTTACAGAATAAACTCTTGAAGGGTGGCATTTTTATGAGGTCTTGAACATGCATCTACTACATTTCCTACTGTACAAAACTAATGCGATACTTGTAAAGGAACATTGACTTTTCTAATTTATCACCAAGCAAATTTTGCCTTGTAAATACAACATTCAGTAATTTATGATTCTCTGGGCATGTTCCCAAGAGGAACCTAAAACTCAATTGTGAAGCCATGAGGGTCTGATAATTTCCAATTAAGGAGTTTCATCAGGTCTCTAAAATTCTATGTGAAATCATGCTGTGCAATGCATTTAAATGTCACAACAAACTTCTAGTTACTAGTAAAATAAACATATTGTTCACAATTATCAAATTACTATAAAAAAAGTAAAGATATCTTTTCTTCACTTTATTTAATGAAAGTCTTTTCCAATGAGAAATTAACATACATACATACATTAGCATTTCCTGCCTAGTTTTATGCTTTAAAAAAAATGTTGGTCCCAGTTTCATTCTCCCCTGTCATTTTTGCAGGCAGTCATTAAACCTGTTGCTGGCAGATACAGCGGCTCAAAAAAGGGAGACGATACAAAAAACAGTGATAGTGGTAATGTACTATATAAAATGTTCAAATACAGCTATAATGCATCAAAATGAGTAAATATTATAAAATGATTTTTACCACAGGTTGATAATTGAATTGACTTAATTTACTTTCACAATAAATGTTTAAAATAGTTTGCTAGAGTCAGTGTCAGACTGTCTTGGGAATGGCTCACTGGGAGGCCCCCCTCACCAACCAATGTCACATGATGTATGATGTCACACACAGTAAACAATGCCAGCGAAGGAGGAGAAGATCTTCCGTGTCAGCCTGGCCTGCTATGTGGGCCTGCCAGCAGGGTCCGGGGTCCACAGAGAATTTTCCCAGTGTCCAACACCGCCTACATTTTAGAGTACAGGGTATTTTGTAAAATCAGAAAGAGCCCTGTGTTTGAAACATGTTGTGTTTCCATCTTTACCTAGTTAATAGTTATATTATATATATATACAGTATATACACACACACACACACACACACGTGTGGAAGTGAGCATGGATTAATACAATTTTACTGTATTAAGGCGATGCATAAAGGCAGATTTATTGCTTGTCTTCGGTAAGCCTCCCCACTACTGGGAGTTTATATTACCATCAGACACTATCCTTGGTGTCTACCGTTTACAGTACCCTGTACCTTTATTCTCTGGGTTCAAATATTGGTCTATCTCAACCTGATATGTTGATAAGGCACTAGATGTGCTTCGTATTGCGCTCCTTTCTTTTTCAGATTTGAATCGAACGCCGGGTGGACAGAGATACACCTTTTCATTAAGGAGCTGCACTTATGAAAATATTTTGGACTATTTACGTTTTTTACTTTGTTTATAATTTGTGTTTGTATATTTTTTAAGATTATTTCTATATTTAGTTTAATATGGTTTGTGAACATCTGTTATATTTCCAGTGCCTTTCCTCTCTGATTTTGTTTCACCTGATTGGTTGCCAATGTAGCCCATCCCCATAAGGACATAAATTATGTCATTAAGTTCTTCCTCAGCCACCTACTCCTAGTAAGGAGGGAAACTCCAAGGCATGAGGACCCTAGAGGTTCCCAGGTAATCAAATTAGAATGTTGCAGGTGTGTTGCTTCACAGAGTAGTTGCTCATCTCCAAGTTGCTGACTTGAGATTTCACACTGATCAGCTGAAGAGGAAATAAGAGAAAGAGGAGGGGATTCTGTAAGACAGTGGCTATGAACTTAAAACTAAAAATAAGTAAACTTTTATTGCTGCAAATATAATTAATTTAACAGTGCCAGGGCAAATAAATCCTTCCCACAGGTTGGCTAAATGTTTTATCAATTGTTATTAACCCTCATTCTTCATAAAAAATCTACTTTTACTGTCTCCAACACTCAAGATAGGAGCCATTTATGCCAAAATTCTATTCCTCAAAGGCAGATGCAGGAGCTACAGACATCTCATAAGGATACACTTCTTATTAGAGGAAAAAAACATGAAAACAGGAAGTGAATACATGTAGCAAACTTGCTCTGCTCTTTCTTTATGGGTAGCCCTGTTCTCAGTAAGTAGGCAAACAACTTATTTAGAGTTAAAAACAACAAAATAAAAACAATGGGAATTTGCAAGAGAAAATATGGGAGTTCCCTAAACATAATAAAAAAGGACTTAGTGCTCTGCTGAACAATTTTTCCAGTTAACTAGGGGTCACAGCAGGATACCCTTCCATTGATACAGCAACTAGACTTCGATTCATTTATAAAAGCTTTATTGTAGTTTTACTAATTCTTTAACACATTGCTTATGCAAGGTTTAAAGATGCCCTAGATGAAAATGCCAAAATTCTCCACCCACCAGCAGTCTTCCCCCATTGTAACCCTAACAGTGCCTCTCCCATAGTGTCCCATATAGTGCAGCAGTTTCCACCATAATCCCCATACAGTGCTGTAGTACTCCCATGAAGTGCAGCAGGTGAAGAGGTATAAGATAGTGTGACATGCACAGTGCACTGCAGCAATTTTTAAGATCCTTACTACCCCCAATACCTATACTGACCCAATCCCCACCTTTCCCCATACAGTGCTGCCCCAACCATCCCTTTCCCCATACATTCCTGCCCCCTGTCCTATACTGTCTTTAAGATAGGAAAGCCAGGGTAAGAAAAGGGAAGGGGGCTCACAGCAGTACAGCACCCACTCCCCCCAGCAGCATTGGCATCACCCTAGATGGCTGCCTACCCCTAGTTCCGGACCTGAATTTGACTCTTACTTTTAAGGAAAGTAGTAGAGAGCAAATTTCTCCCCAGCTATGTCAGGCAAATATTGTATTACCACCAACTTTTCTATTGTCAGATTATAACTAAAGGTTTAAAAATAGTATGCACTGTTTGCATCAAAGGTGCTGTTGTTATGATATTAGGCAGATCTTTTTATGTTTAGTTTTTGGCATGTTTTGTATTTTTGGCTGGCAGCCATATTGAAATATATTTAGTTTTAGCTGACAGCTGTGGTCAACAGTACCCAGGTAGACCCTGTGCTTGACAAGATTGGGTAGCAGTGCTCATTTAATGTGAATATATTTTCTGCACTGGCTTTAGCCTTTTTCCTTTCACATGAAAATATATTTGTTTTAATACTGACCTCAGCAAAGAAACTATTTAAAAGTGTTTATCCTCCACTGCATTAACAGACACATTTTAATTTTTGAATGTAAGCTGCTTAAAATCAGATGTTAAACAGACTCATAGGATCCTTTGCTTAAATAACAAGTTGCACAGCAAATACTAGCAATTTTGATTTCTCCAGTTCAAAGTACGTTGTGAATTTATCAAGCTTTCTCCTTTTCAAAAATGCTGAAAACATTATTTAAAAATATACAAAGCATGAATTTTTTTATTCCTTAAGAGGGACGTAACACATAGAAGGTTTTTAAATGTTACCTTTATAGACATATATCTGATTACCTTGATGCATTTCTTTACATGAGTGTACCTGCTGTATACAAAATCAGTACAAAAAGCATATATAAATGCAACATGCGCAACATACGCGGGTAAGTCGGGCTAAAAACCACTGAGTTTGTCCTCTCACGGTGCCACTCAGTGAGCTCCAGCAAACCGTGGGCATGAAGCAAAAAAAATAAACTACAAAATAAAAAAAAATAAAAAATAAAATAATAAAGAATTTTGAGCTGGTGTTGTATGCTCAATTGGATTTACCTCTAGTCCTTTGATCCACAGACTTGTGTTTCCCAGATGGAGTGTAATTGGATCAGCTGAAATAAAGTCCCAGAGAAAGGTTTCTTTTTCCAAAACAAACACAAAGTTTTATTTTCTTTAGCAAAGTCCAAAAATAGCAAAACAGTTCCTTCAATACATCAGCATAGATCCAAAGTGAATTTCATAAGCAGATTGTTCAATCCTATTTCATATCAGAGTTAGGCCTCAGTCCTGATGTACACTCCTTTGCTAAAGTAGTTTTCTTATCAGATCTCACATCCTCTGCTACATGTACTTGCTATTGCTCTCATTGCACAAAATGCACTTGAACTAACTGTGACAGTGCTATAAATCTCCTAGCATTACTCAAATCTCTCCCATATAAAGTTACATAAATGATGGACAACAACTCTTACAAAGATATATCACTTTTGTCCACTAGAAGACTCTATAAAAAAAGGAAACTTTACTTAGCTGAAATTTAAAGGCCAAACATAATATAGCAAACTTTTATAGTGTCTACTCCTGTACACTACATAATACTTGACTTTAAACAAAGTTGTCCCCGACTTTCCTACTAACTGCATATGAATTGTTATAAGTAATTACTTACGAACTAACAGGGTAAAATTCTCAAAAATAAAATACTGGCGAGGTAGAATCTTTAACCCAAAGTATTCACAAAATGTAAGTTGCAACATAATCCATAAAGTGATAGGCAAAGGCAGAGCCCTACAAATCCTAGCGACTAAACCACACCTAAGTGCGCATTACCTTATAGCGACACAACTTATATCAATAACATAGATTACTGGGAATGACTAAGAATGGTCCCTGACCTATCTACTAAACTATGCACAGATGGAGTATAAAGGCAGCTCTCCCAATAGTAAGGCTAATCTAAAAACAGTACCAGGCCAATCTGAGCTCTGCAATACTGATAAACATGACTTGACAGCAATGAAGTTATACTAGGGTAGGGTGGAACCTTTACTCACTAGTGCAAACATTACTTAACTCGACATGGACATACACCTGTCCATAATCGAATAACCTAATAGTGCACTAACCCCTGTCTAGGGACTAAATTTAAAATAACCTAATTAAATATATGGACATTTCTACACATTTTAATTTCCCTTTAACCTTTGTAATTTTTACTTAAGTGCACATTTTTTCATATAACATATAGTTACCGTTTTTACCTCTTGTTACAGCTTCACTGGGAAGATATTATAAACACTTCTTTTATATATGACAGCTTGAAATAACACAGACACTTGAATAAATCACAAAACAAATTTAGACATTTAAACAAAATAACTTTTAAACACAATTTTTTTTATAAGCACCAACTTGTTCAGAGAAGAAAAATTAGACAATTGTCATACTCTAGAAATTATCTTTTTTAAGAAAAATGTTAAACGTTTTCACACATAAACATGAGGCATTATTTTCTTTTTACCATATCTCACCTCAATAATAATACTTTTTAACTATAAACCAGAATAATATAAAATATAAACTTTTACTGAGAAGCAATTTTAGAGTCTCTATCCAGCTTATGTTAAACTTATATCATCTCCTCATACCACTTTCTCATGTCCTCAAAGGAGATGTAGTACCTCGGAAGAGGTTTTTTCACCACCTCACCCCCTGGTAGGTGAACATCAATTGAGTATAATTGAGGTACAAGCGTATAGTTTCCAGACAGTCGCGCATAGTGGCACAGAATGGTTTTGCCATACCACCATGTTTCTCTCACAGTGGCTATATACTCTTTATCTTTGCTTCTCTGACGCGCATTGGGATTTTGCAGACATTACTTGTCCATGCGCTCACGGGATATTATCTCCTCCGTGACCCAATCATCGAAGTTGTCCCCAACATAATCATAGATTTCTGGTGGGGCATAAGGCATGTAAAAACCCTAAGCCTGAAAAACCTTGTAGTTAACCAGTCTCTGAATTCTTAAGATGCTCCTGTGTGAATGGGGTGGACCTCTCCCCGGCAAAACCCAACAATTATGGGGCATGACCCTGGAAATTGTAGCAGGGCCAAAATGGGGTAACTGGTGAGGCTCTACCTCGGGGCTCGCAATGGCAACACTAACACAACTGTCCCCGACTGCTTGCGGCACTCAACCACACCCTGGAGCACTCCCCCCCCGGAGAATCAACAGTACCTGTTTGCTCCGAATTGATGACTTTAGGGGTGGTTTGCAGCTTAAAGGCATCTCCTTCCGAAGTAGCATGGGGAATCAACTCCTCCTCTGCAGTGAGGTATGATGTTGACTATGTTGTTCCCAGCAGGCTGGTGTCAGGCACCATTGGAGTAGGAGTAGCACATTGGGTTGCAGCAGGACTGGCACACCTCTTTGAATGGTCACTCGATTTAGATCTGCTCCCTTTCTCCAAAGTGGATTGTGGCTTAGGGCTGTCTCTCCCTTCACGGATGTCATCTGGTGGGGTGGTAGTCTGAGTCACCACATGGTCTACAGACGTCCCAGTATCTACCGCTAAGCCCTGTAGATCTCCAGCGAGCGCTGTCATCTCTTGGTCTCCGGCATCAGCCAGTCTGGTGGATGATGAAATGGGCCCATAAAACAAGCAGACTCTACAGTCTGTGCACACTAAGTCGGGACTCAGGCAGCTCAGTTCTTGCATCAGGTTGCATTTAGAACAGACCAAATGTAGGTGGGATTCTCTCCCTCTGTAGGCTACCTCCACCATCAGAGACATCAACAGGAACTTTCTCCCTGTCAGAGTCGTTTCTGGCCGATGGGTCTCTGCCATGGTCTTAGACGACTGAGCTGCCACCACCTGTAGTATGAAATCCTTCTTTGGATCTTACACCTCTTTGCAGCAAATGGTACACTCTCTTATAAATCAGTCTCACTCTTGTGTCTCAAGATGGCTGTCGGCTCTGTCTTAAGAACCCTTCAGGGGTGAGCTTGCAGTTTTGGCGAAAACATGCTCACAGGGTACCCCACTATTGGTCACCTCCCTTCCTTCGCCTGTGAAAATTATCAGCGCTGGGCACTCTGGGAAGGAGAAACTCCAAAAAGCCCAGGGAAAGTAAAAATGGCGACTATAGGTGTTAGAGTCGCAAGGCACTCCCTTTTGAATCTCCCGCTACTGACATCATGTGTGACGTCAGCAGGCCGTGATTGGCCACTGAACCCGGAAGCGCTGGGCTATACACAGCCCCATTGTTTGCCAGCTACTAGAAGCACCATAGTCAAGAACGGTGCAGCTATGAGGAAGCTACCGCTCATGACATTTGCTTATTGAGCAAACTCTTTGATGTGGTGAATACGTGTGTAATAGGGGCGACTATGATAGTCGCAATCTTACGGAGCACTTTGCATCACTTTGCGTGCATGTACACAGGTACTTCAACTATTGACCAAGCAGCGGAGTCAGTCGCAGTCACAAATTCGACAAGGTGTAGTGTTCCTAATTCACCTGTTTGACTTCGCCTCATCAGAGTGACTCATGACTCGGCATGACTTCGCATCCTACTTCTGTTCAACTGACTTCGCCACACTACGCATGTGACTGCATCTGTAGCAGTCCCCCTATTTGACAAATCTATCCACAGCTTCATCAATAAGGGGAAAGTGAATTTGAAACTATTTTGGTGATGTGACTCGAATTGTAGCCAAGTGAATTCATCCTTTAGTCAATAAGGTCCTAAACCTCCTTTATGCTTAAGCTTCATGATATATGTACATGATGTCTGGAGTTAACTTAGAAGTTAGCAATGCAAATTTATCTATATTTATAATAAAGTTATACATACGTGTTTTAAGCTGTTTTAGAAAATCATTTTAAACCAGTTACTTTCCCCCTTTGATCCTGGAGGGTCTGTTTGCTGATTGAATTTTTCTGTCTGTTCAATCAGCTGCAGGTGCGCTGAACATGTTAATCAGCTGATGAGAAGCTGTGAAATAAAAATGTTACAGTGATAATGCTGCATTAAAGTTTTTTTTTCTAAAATGCAGAATTTATAAAAGATACCCCTGGAATAAGAGAAAGAAATAATAGAATGGAAGGGGTGATTGACAGGTGTGTGGGCGAATCAGAAAGGGAAGAGGGATCAGGATATAGGA
>JAKJJM010035790.1:0-11955 GCA_021901965.1 Pipa carvalhoi
GACAAATTTACAGTGAGTATAAATTAACTATCCTAACGATTTTTTTCCCCCAAACTGTTTCATTTATGTTATATAATCACTGACTATGTAAAAAAGTTAAAATCAGGATCTGGCAGGTGCACTTTAAAACAAATAAGATGAAATGTTGCATGACTGAGGCCATTTCAGTGAGTTTTTAAATCACAACAGATCCAATTTTAAGAAGAAAACAGGAAGTGATGTACTTTAGACAAGATTGACTTACAACAGTCTACATCTGAATCACATACCAATCCACAGAGGTAATGAAAGTATAAGACTGACTGGTCAAAACATACTAATGTTGGCGTGCATTCGAATGGAATGTCTAGAGTACATATCTGCATGTGTCTGCCATAGAAAACAATAAGATTTGCTTTAACTTGAGCAGCAAGACCAAATGATTTCATCCAACAGACTTATTTGTAAATTGCACCCAGTTGGGAGTCAGGTTAGCTATTGTCATAAGCAGAGAATATTTCTTTCACAGAGAAGAAAGTAAAAGGTATTTCCTAGTGTCTGGAGGCAGATATCCTAATCCCAGTTGAGGATATCAGTGTAGGGTCCTCCATGAGGAATGCCAGACACTCATCAGTGCATTGACTATTTGTGTAAGATCATGTCTGCACTGTTGTCTTACACAGAATATTGATAATGAATTTTAAGAATCCTTGTTTACATGTTGTTTGTCAGTTCACTATCCTCAGCAAACAAAAGGCCTTAAGCAGCTATTAATTCCCAGAAAAAGAAAAAAAATCAAATTTGGCTTGGAATGGCAGTTATTCCTACATAGTACTAGTAAAAATGTTACTTTTTAAGTTGAATTCCTGATTTGCATTAGTTTGAGACTGCTTTTCTTCATTGTAGTTGCAGCCATATTGTAACTGTTAAGTAAAAATTGCTCAACCTGCTTTTATTGTTTCCTATGAAACTTTAGATAATACATAGTCATGAAGTGCCCCAGAAATCCCAATATGGCTGCAACCACTAGAGAATGAGACACCACAAACTAATAAAAATCAGACGCTCATTTTATAAGATGACAGCATTATAAGAGTTATAAGTATGGCACTGGATTAACTGCCATGTCAATCCAAACAGCCATTTTCTTTTTCTGGTGTTAGTGGACCTTTAAAGAGTACAGCCCATCACAGTGCTTTATGAAATCAAAGAAGAAATTGGGGTTTTATTACAGTAGTGTTTCCTTAACATACTAGTCTCCAAAATGCACCTAATGTACAGAATAGAGGTTGTTTTGCTAGTATATTCTCTTCTACAGCCAGTGAAGACATACTGGGGCACGTTTAGAAAGATGAATCAGTGTTAGAATAATTACCAGTTTTAATATGACAGGAATACATTGCCAGGATTTCTTTGGTTTGTAGCCAGTGTACATCTACAGCAGCCATTACTCCTCTGCATAAATAAGCAGCATAGAGGGATGCCCCTGAAGGTGAAAAGGGGCGTAGTTAAAAGGTGCAGCATATGCATTAACCACATTCACCATTTGTAAATGTCAATGCTGTCCTTAAGGAGGAATACTAAATACAAGGAAATCAAGGATTTCTTCATAGCTCTCCTCCATAGTGTCCCTGACTGAAGGTATTGTAAATATCATTGCTATTGCTGGTCCCATTGGCGACCCCAGTGAGACAGTCGTAAAACCCCCAAAGGGGTCACGACCCACAGGTTGAGAATCGCTGCCCTAGATACTCTGCAGTGCCACACACATATGCCACAGAAGCTCCACAATGCCACACAAGCGTGCCCTAAATGCAGTACCCTGCACATTTACAATATACTCTGCAATGCCCCACATATGCCCCATATACTATCCCCACACATATTTTATATGTTATAGTAACCCTCCATGCCCCATATCCTTTTTATTTGCCTTCTTCATGAACACCTCATATCCCTTTTTCCCTTCTGCCTGGTGGCAGCATGATTATATCATTAACATACGTATAGGGGGTATGCAATGCTATGTGGCTCATGGGGTTAATTTATCAGTGAGTGAGTTTGCTAAGTCAAATAAATTTGACATTTCATGTCAATTTGGTAATGTCCCCGCAGTGGAGCAACTTGTCACTTAGTAATTTCTGTGCCTTGTCAGGTAAATAGTAGCGGCATATTGTAGCATATTTAACATAAACAGATGTATTGAAGCACAGTGATGTCACCTGTACATTGATTTTATCGGTGAAATTTATTAAGCCCGAAAAGACTCAAATACTTGGATTTGAGTCTATTTCGGGCTTAAGCTCGCGAGATTTCCCAGCGAGATCATCCCAAGGGGATTTCGCTTTCCGAATTCCGTAATTGGATCTTTTGATTGAAAGGTATCCATCTCTTCTATGGCTACTAAAGCTTTTGATCAAAAGATCCAATACCGGAATTCGGAAAGCGAAATCCCCACGGGATCATCTTGCGGAAATCTCGCGAGACATTTAATAAACCCGAAAAGATGAAATCGCATCTTTTCGGGCATATTAAATATCACCCATTATATCTTTCCACATTAAAAATAAGATACTGACAATAGGCATGAATTAGCACAGGAAAGGGCAGTTTTACCACATTATTTAAGCCTTTTGAGGAAAATGTTTTCAGAATAGTAACATGAAACCTGCTCTAAGCTTTCCAAATTGCAACTATTATTTGGTCAAGTCAAATCTGTGTGTTTACACCAGTACGACTTGTGAACTGTCACTCGACACATGATGAGTACCCTAATTGTCAAACAATTCACTGTGACTAGAAGCAAAATACTGTTTAAATATGTGGTTCATGTAATGGTGGAGAACTGTGCAAGAATTCACAAAGTCATAAAGAATAACAGCGTTTACTGAATATGTGAACTTGTCAACGTGTCAAATTGTCACAAAATCACACATCTACAAGACAGTTTGCACTTTAATAAATAAGCTAAGGCAAGGTGACATATTTGACACCAGGTGCTACACTCTACTATATTTGACACCACTTACACTAATATCACAGGGGCTACCAGTAACTCTAAAGCAGTGCCTTGCTAATAAACTTTTTCAGAGCTAAATTATGCTTATTATCTTTTGTCTTCTTGTGCCTACATTACCCACAATCCACACCACACAAGGCATATTGCTTAAGTCTTATTCTACCACAAGATTGATCTCATTCTGCATACTTATTGGGGACAATTGATTATCTACATTTGATCAGAAACAGAAACAAAAATGTAGTTTTAAACAATCACATTACGGTACTTCATATGCTACCAACTTTGGATGTTAATCTTAGCTGAACCTAGTACACAGTAGAGGTACTACACTTGCAGCATACATATAGGGATTCTACTGGATGGCCATTGTACAGATAGCCAGAGAAAGACACACCAATCCCTGCAATACCATTGGCTGTTGTGGCCAAACCCTTGTCTAGTAATACCCCTTCTACAACTCACTATTGGAGCAAAGACTAACCTTTTGCTAGTCTTTACTGACACCTTTGAGGTATATTGTACAGATCTGGCAAGCCCTGAGCAGTTATCTCTGCAGGGCCCCACATTACAGACACAAAAGACATCAAGTACAGTAAAGCTCCTGCCAATACCAATATCTGCCAATGTGACCATAGGGGGGTTGCTAGCTCCTGTCTCTCTATCCAAACCATACTAAGAGAACACTGCTGTAGCAAACAAACTAAACCAGCTACCCCAACTTAAATACAAAAAGGACCATATCAGCAAGGGGAATACAGCTAGTTGCAATTGACTAACACACTTCCTATATTAATTTTGGTATTTATTGTAGGTACACATATCAGTGTATAAAGTTCTTTTTCATGCTGGATTTAAGTGAGGAGATATACACTTATGTAAACAGGAAATCATTGGCAAGATATTTATTATAAAATACAGTTAACAATTAGATGCCACAACTAAAGGCAGAGAAAAACAACAAAATGTGCATACTTTTCTGAATAAATATGTTTACATATCCTCTACAGAATGGACTCTTGTTTATAAATCTCCCATGCAGTGCAAAGTGGAGCCCTGCGTCAGGGGATGAAAGATCGATTGTACTATGCTGGAACTGCAAGTTTGAGATCATACAGAAGACAAAATCTGCAGAGGCGGCAGGAGGGATTACATCATTCTGCTGACACTGGAGTCTGAGGACAGACTAAAGCCAATGGACAGAGCTCCCTGCTATGTTGGTTGGCAATAAAAAAACATTCAGTGACTCAAAAGATATTTGATTTACTGTCACTTATACTTTACTTGTACCCATTCCCTAGGAAACAATGTTCCATAATGTTTGCAAGGTAAACCATTGTCAAGATACAAAAAGACTAATTGTGTTAGGGTGACACTATTTTAGTGGACACGAAAGTAGCTTTTAGAGTATTGCCACTATATGAGAAGAAATTCTGAAAAGAAATGAATGCAGTGTGTTGTAGTGTAGTAACCGGGGCAGATTATAATGAAGCCTTGGGCTTTGTCCCCCCAACACTAGAGCAACTATACATGGATTAGTAGGGGAGAAGCCTGGCCAAGCAGATCTGAACTGGCCAGCCAGTGTGAATAATAGTACCAGCTTGTCAGACACAAAACCTTCTACTTCAGTTTAGTAAAAAAAATGCTCACCCACCAGTGCACCAAAGATCATGCTGGTTAAACTGAAGAAACCTTCACCAGCAGACACATCTCCTGCAGAGCAGAGCACAGACTATATATACTCAATTTGGGATTAATAAAGATTGGGACTTCTCAAATCAGGCTACAAATTCTAAGTAATTATGCATGCCCAAGCACTACTTTATTTTGTTATAAATAATGCTTCTCTCCTGGAGAAAACATGGGATCCCATGCTCTTCAGAAGAGAGAAAAGGGAACAAACCCCTGGGCAGCAGCTTTAGAATGAATAATATGGTGAGTATTCTATAGCAAAGGCTTTAAACCCTTTCTTAGGTCCTTAGACAACTGAGGAAAGTGGTGGAGGACTCTACATATTATGTCCACAATATTAATACATTTTTAAAGCAAAGGTTTGTGATTTCAGTTGTGCTGAGCAACATTTACTTGCCTGGCATTTCAAAAGTTTGTGCTTTGTGAACATTGTTTAATAATAGTGTCTGATGAATAACTAGATATTATGGAAATATGTGAATACAGGTGGATCCTCTATACCATAGTAGGGTTGACAATGGTTGAGCCTGGGGTACAGGGTCTAAGGAGCCTCCAGTCTTCACCCTTAGGCCCTGTGTGGTTATCACTACTGGCGCATAACACTAGATCAGTAAGGTTAACAGAGACATTTATGTTCCTGTATATGGACATTCAGAATTTATACTCTTGATGAGGTCTGTGGTTTCTTTTGATAATCTATCTTCTGGAAAGCAATTCATAAAATAATATATGTCTGTACCACTAATTTGCACAACGACTGCCAAATCTGACCCCAAATTAATATCTTCAAATACATAAATAGATAAATAAACCAAACCCTGAATCTGCAAAGTGGGGGAAATTTGTCAAAAGACTTTAATGTAAATGAAAAAATCTGATGCAAAATATTTACATCCATTAATGTCAATGTTTTGTTCACTTTGCATCTACTTGTTGGCCTGTTTTTTTTTTTCATGTCTACAAAAATCAGTACTAAAAACCAAGCACAAGTGATGTACGAAACTTAGATCACTATTAGACCTATTTGTAGAAGTAAACTTCTCCTACCTGTACACAGGCATTAGAACGGTGAGCTCAGTTTTGTGTAAAAGACGTTAGCCATTCCTATTTGAATACTAATGACTGATTTGTGTAAAAAATATTAGCAATTCCTGTTTTTGTCTTTTTTTACATGAATGACTGATAATTATTGTAAAACAAACGATGCAAAATTGCTACCATTTTTTATACAAATCAGTCATTAGTGTAAAAAAAGTACTTAATGTTAATGTGTTTTTTTAACACAAAAGTCTACATTTTATTGATAAATAGTTATTAGTTTTTGTGGCCTTTTCCCATTGTGATAATACCAATTGATACATGAATGCATAATAAAGGCTGGTCAGACTCTGCCTATTTTCTACATATCTAAATTCTCATTGTTCTGCTAATCCTCCACACAAAATGCACTAATGCCAGCTGATTGCATTTTGCTGCTACGGCATAATTGAAATGATGATGGCGTTGCACATCTTCGTCCCTCTTTAGCCTGAACAGGAATCTGCCTATAGTTTAAAGTAAAATAAACTGTTTATTTTTATGGTTCATCCCCCAAGGAAAGAAAAGAAAGTCGTTACTAAGAGTATGGCTGTGTCACCAGACGTGTACACAAACAGAACAGATTCTTGCTGCTGGAAAAGATAACAGTATGATGTAGACTTGTATGGGAATGCAGTATAACAGGACAGAGCACAGTCAGACTGAATTTCATGCATTGGGGGATGAGGGAAGAACCATTCCATGAGTAAAACACATACATATTTTTACTCCATGTACAAAGTCACCAAAAGTGTTTTGTTCCATATTTAATAAATACTGTACTGTACAGTACTGAGGCAATATACCTATCATACATCATTGCTGGGTGTGATTGATTCAGATTAATGTGATTCAAGTCAAAAACCAAGGTGACTTCTGCCATTTACCACAGTACTTGTTCCCAAGGATTTGCATGAACATTTTCCTTGATGAATAAAATCAACTAAAATTTTAATTTAGAATTTTTCATTACCAATATTATTATTTGTTGGTCTTTACTTTTTGAGTGTAGATATATTACTGAGCATTTTAAAGTGAACGTTTAAAAATTCACATCAGTCCATGTTCCCTAGGGCCCTTCTATTCAGTAGCCAATTGACCTGCCACAACCTTGTGGCAAACCAGGTTAACCAGAATACCTGTAGCAAACACACACAAACAAGGGTAGAGCATATACACATACTTCCCAAGTGTCCCAAATCCCATGTAACAGTCCCATTTTTTGGTTCCGGTCCTGGGTTACTGTCCCTATGTCCGAAATCCTGTCCTCCCACCAAACTCAGTATCTAATACTGGACTTCCCACTGGAGCCCAGCCAATCAGAGTTAATGATGTCACCAGTGCCTAACCAATCAAAAATCGGTGGGAATCACTGTCAAGGGGAGAACAACACTTAGGTAAAGAAAACAGCAGGTCCTTTTGAATGCAAATGTGGGAAAATACCCTTTTATTACATGGTAAGTGGAAGCACTCGAAGAAGAACCTTGCCCAAAATGTTTGCTACTATGTATGTGAAGAAGCACTATGCAATAAAAGGGAATTTTCTCATTATTGCACTCAAAAGGACTTGTGGCTGTGTTTTCTTTGCCTCAATGACTATCCTTTAGCTGGATCCTGGATCCTGGGTCTGGAAGACATTAGCTGGATCCTGGGTCTGGAAGACATTATTTTGTATATGGGGACAGCATACACTGCTGTCCCCCTCTCGCAGCTCAAAAAGGTATGTATATATTCTAATTCTGAGGGTAAGTATGAAAAACATGGCTTTAAAAGAACAGTAGCACCATGAAAAAGCTCATTTGTATTTCTTTGTGTTGTCTTATGTCTGTGTGGACATATCATTTATTTGTTACATTAACATTTACTCTTATACATTCGGTATTTTCAACTGAAATTTAAATAATACATATTGATGACTTGGGCCCTACAGCCCAAGAAAGAAGAACTAAATGTATTTTTCAAATAAAATACCACATTTTCATGAATGATGCTGATTTTGAGGAAATGAAGTCTAAGACCTTTTTCAGGCTCCCAAGTTTGTTGTGATTGTGCTAGGTAAAAAAGGGTTATTATGATTACAACAGTTCTTGATTTATGCAAGAAACTGATATACATAGAATTATTACAGTATTACTTTTTTTTATAAGAAGCTAATAGTGAAGGACTTAAATAACACATTATAAGATAAGATGATCAAATAAGGCGTAGTTATGTTAATAATGGTATTGGTAATACTGAACAGGCGATATCTAGTCTAGTGGTGTAATAAGGAAATGATTGGAATAAGTTATATTTTTTCACATACTGGGAAAGTAGTGTCCACTTGCTCATTATCTGTTTGAAGAGTTTGGATCTGGGACTAAATTGTTGGAGCTTGCAGAACAAAATAAAGAATTTATTTGATGAAGAGTGAGTGCTGGTCCTAAAGATATATTTTATATATACTGCAAATGATATCATGACAATATAATGATTTACAACACATAAGAGGGCTAATTACAGATAACCAGTGGGAAATTTGGCATTTACTGGCAGGTTCTCTCATCACAACCCCAACAAACCCCCAAGATAAGCTGAGAAAAATATGGTTTAAAAAAATAGTCTTGTATTTAGCCTAGTTTTAGAGATAATTGTTACTGGTTCTTACGTCAGAAAACATTTGTTCACACTAACAACTTGTGCCTGTAATTTAGTTTCGTATCATAGAATAATATATTGTAGAATAAATACAGTAACGGCTTTGTAAAATACAGTCGTGATTTTACCATTAATAACAACTGTTTTTAAACCAAAACATTGCAACAATCTCCAAGACTGATTATGGTGTATTATGGAGCCTGTTCATAACAGCGACTTCATATTTATACTAAATAGGTATATGAGTTCGATGATTGCAGGATGTAGACTAGATCTTACAAAGCCAGTAAAACTACAGATACATTTTAATAAACCTCATTAACAGATCTGTAACTGTTTGCATTCTTTCAACATTATGCTCTGAAATATGAGCTGATAACTTGAGATAAATTTTAATCAATATCACTATTTTATTTATAAAACACAAGCCTTGGGTAAGTTGATGAGTGGATTATAACGTGCTGCACTGTTTTCGCCTCCTGGTGGTCGATCCTATGCCTCCAGGTACAAGTAAACAAGTTTACCACGTGCAAGCTTAGAATAGTATTTCTGACTATGCTGACAAGGGATCACATAATGGTGAGAATGCTGTGTGTGTGTTTCTTAATGAGGAGTAGGGTGGAGTGAAAGTAAGGCTGATACAAGCATTAGTCACCCACAAGAATATACAGGCATCTCCTTCATACTGAGGATGTTTACTTTGTAACTCCACCTTTCCATTTACTTGTTCCAGGTACTTCCAGACTTAACCCTTTCTGAAAGGTGCTTTCCTGTCACATATTTGAAACAGATGGAAAGATTTAATACTGGGCGTATTGAATACACCTTGATGGGGCTCAATATTAAATAGATGGTTTTTAGTCAGAGCTCAGAGAAGATTAAAGTCTGGAAAGAGGTGGAAAATGAAACCAAATATAAAGATGTGGTGACCACTGACAACACAAAAGGGTCAGCCTATAGTAGTATGCCATCTGTCAGGCTGTCATCTGGACAGTTCCATTCTAAAAGGTCCTATCAAGTTTCCCCTTTCTTCCTGAACCAGGAAACAGTCAGTACTCCAGAAGGCTGGTTTACACTGGCAACTCTAACTGCTATTTTACATGTGGGGGATATTTACCAACTCCATTTCGACCTTTTTCCTGCAATTTGATCCATATCAACATTTTTTTTCTTTTCCAATTTCCCTCAACTTATGTAGTGCTGAATAAAATTTATTGATATCGAAAAGATCAATATTGATAAATCAATGTGTTAATACCACTACACTTTACATTGCTTTCTATGGAGATCCTTTTCCACCGATATTGATACCGCTGATCTTTTCGATGGGGAAAAATGTTCCAAACCATCTCCATAGGGACCAGTGGGTTTTCACCTCCCTCAACCAGACAAACACTTTTCAGCAATAGAAAATGATATCAAAGTACGAGGAGGAAAGCTTACCAATTTTAATAAATATCTCCAATGGTGTTTTAGTGTAATTTTAATGTAATTTTAGTGCTTTTTGGTAGCTGCAACTATGCAAAGACTTTATATGGAGTTAAAACAATGAGAAATAAGTTGGGAAACATAAACTTGTTAATAAGGTCATCTGTGTAGTTGCAGCTACTGAGAAACACTAAAATCACACTTTATGGCACATTTACTAAGGTTGAACATCTTTTTCGACTAGTAAATGCAGGAGAAACAGTTTATATTTAACAATATTGCTGTTTTCTCCTATTTGCTAAGCTCTTCAAAAAACTATTTTATCCCCCAAAAGAATTCTCCACCCTCAGGCTGATGAAAAGCCATTATGCCCTATGGAGTTGGACCTGTCATTTAGCCTAAGTCCAAAATATTTTCCCATCGAAAAGAGACATGGATATCGATCTGTAATGGAAGGTAGCCTCATAGAAAAGCATTGTAAAGTGTGCTCCTGTTAACAGAGTGATATTTATCCATAACGATTTATTTCGATTGGGAAACAGCAATCCTTTGTAAATAAGGCAAATTGAAAAGTACAGGTAAACAAAAAATGACAGGGAAATGGGGTGAAATCAATTGATATTGTCGAATTGGTCTTAGTAAATATGCCCCCTAGTGTAAACTGGCATTTTCTACAAATTGTAGCAGCAATTTACTGCTTCTAAATAGCAACTACAGGGTTGCATGTGGAAATCACCCATTCTCTGCCTTAGTGCAGTTTTCTTATCTTGGCCTCTGTGCTTATAAAATTACCAGGCAGCACTAGTGAAAACAAGGTGTATTGTCCCTAGCCTGTGGCAGGCTGCATTTCTTTATTAAACACAGCCCATATCTGAGAAGACTGCTGTGTTGGTAAAGAAGCCGAGGGCAAATCTTGCCCAAAGAAATCACAAAATATGCTGTCACTTTTTCAAAATAAAATATATGTTTTTTCCTATGATAATCTACCGTTATAACACAATACATTTTTAATTCACCACAATTATTTCTGTTGATAATATCCTTATATAATATGAAGCTACATTTGTCTCTTTTCTGTGTACTTGAATCAAAAATGCTTACATTAACTTGCTGGTCTTGTGTTAAAATTTAAAACAATAACTGCCTCAATAGGGGCCACAATTATGTGAAATGCATGCAGTGGAATTTATTTTACCTTTTAAATGTACTGTAGTTAAAAATGCTAGAACTGCAGCAAATACTTGGATTCTGTATGCTGCAGAACTCACTTAGATATGTCGCTCTTATTCTCTGTTAATAATAACATCGTGATTATAAGCTGTATAATGAGGAGCTTATGTTGTTATTAGTGGAATCTTAGGACTACACTGTTGAAGGCTCACCCGACCTGCTTTGAGAAACTGTGGATTATGTATATTTTCATAGTACTAATGTTACGGTTTTACAGTTAAGCCTGTAAAGCACCTTTATGTGTGATACCGTCCTTACTTACCCTCATTCATTAGCACAATCTACATTTTTTGTTGATAATTCTTCCAGGTTTTGCCATGTCTACTTGACTACTTTGCTTACTTCATTGAAGAGCAGATCTACCTAAAGATTATTCTTTTTTGGAAGGCAAGTGGCAGACCTGTGTAAGGGGGGGTTATGTGTATTTGCACTATTAATTTTCTGTGTTGTCACTATAGAAACTATTCCCTTTAAATAGTATGCTTTACAATTAAAGGAGAACTATAGTGCTGATATAACTGCCCACATACATATAAAACTCCTTTATACTAAGCTAATTGCTGACACAAATAGTTAAAAAAAAAGGTTTAGGGAAGAGTTAATTCTTGCTGTCAGCTTCATTCCTCAGTTCTAAGGGAGCAGACATTATCTCTCTCTCCCTTTTCAACTCTGTAACGTGAGAACAACTCTGTAGCTGCTGTTTGCTATTGGTGTAATTAGTGTGTTGACCTTTTGTCCTCACTGGGAAACAGGAGATTTACAGATTAGATAACTTGTACGCAGCCTGATCGTTTACCGTTAGTCCACATTAGACACATTAGACTACGTCACATTCCACATTAAACAAAAAATGTCTGCCTAGTACGGGAGCTTATCAGTGCTCTGTACTTAAT
>JAKJJM010035802.1:0-10416 GCA_021901965.1 Pipa carvalhoi
ATCATGGTGCTGTTCGTGCCGTGCTCTCAATAGGACAGTTGCCCCACCTTTCTTGAAGTGACACACCAGCCGAGTTATGCTCTGCTTTTTGACAAATTTTGACATACTGAACTCCAAAGGTTGGTCATCACTGGCATACACAGTAATGTCTCTCCCAATTAAAAAGTACTTCAACCACAAGTGTTTTTTTAAGACACCTGTACTCCAGCTAAGTACCTGGATTAGCCATGCTTCTGCGAATGGCTGGAAGATCTTTTCTCTTCCATTTTTGCATCTCCTCTTCCATTTTGTCAATCTTAGCTGGGTTAAGCGCCCATAAGCAGCCCTTGCGTGAAGACCCACTTAATTTGTTTTCCACCTTTTCAAAGCACTTATTGAGGGAGAGATTGTGCCGAACAGAGTTCTTCCATCCATCAGGGGCAGTCTGCGAGTAAACAAGATTTAGAACTGTAAAATAATTCAGCCACAAGTTACTTCTGAACTATATTTTGATGCATTGCAATTTGTGGCCAAAACTATAAAGAACATTATGAGAACTATAGGAGTCCTATAAAGTAAGAATTAGCCAAGAAGTATATTAGAATGGCATAAAATTATATAAAGTAAGCAAAGTTAACAACCGTATATAGTACATTACTGTGTTCACAAAATTTTAATATTTTGTAAGACTAATTTTCTGAATAATTCAGTTAAACTTTGTATCAGAGCATTAAAGAGTAACTCAAGCAAGAGGATGACTGGCATTTTATGCTGAGTCAAATGACTTATGAGAGCAGTTCACAAATGTGCATTATTAAACTGTAGCCAGGGCAAAGGGGGACAGGCCTAACCTACTGCATCGGAGTCTCTCAATATGTTTCCAATTGAAATAAAGGTGTCAGTTAACTTTTAGGATGCCAGCCAGCTTCATGCTTGAGTTACCCTTTAATGCATTTTTAATGCATTAACACAATAAGTTGTTGTGTCTGAATGCAAAGTACCTTGAAATATGGAAAGTGGTCCTTCATGAAACTGTAGATTTCACTCACAGGCAGGCTACCGGTCTTGCTGTTCTTTAGAGCCATTGCAATAAGGCAGCTGTTACATAGAAAAAAAGTGTAAATGGAAACTATACAACAATATATTGTATAGCAGATGAAATAATATCACATTTTTCAAACACTCATGCATAAAAGGTATCAGTAAAAAGAACACTTGTCTGTATTGAGCATAATGTCATTTGTATAAATAATTGTAGATTGGGAAAGCTAAGCACCTGTATGAATAGATGGGTTTAGGATAGCTCTTTGGGTGTAGTTCCTGTGTAGGATGAGCTGCAAGGCGAGGCTGTGAATACTGTGTCCTGTATGAACTGTTGTATAAACTTGCAGAGGAACACTGGGGAAAATGAAATATAAAAGAAAGTTATTTTCCAGGATAAACTGCTTAGCAAACTCAGTATGTACTTTCTTAGCTGCTGTTATAAGCTAACCCATATATATCCCCCATTTATTTATTATAGAAAACCTGATAATCTATCCAAAAATCACCGTCTTTGTATGTATGACTTACTGCTTTGACTAAGAGAACACATAGTTTAGCCTTCAACCATACCCTCCTATTAACCCCCCTTCTTCCAGCATCCCAGCATGATATCTTGTATTGTTATTTTTGTTATTTCTCCGTCTCACATAAATGCTTCATATGCAAATATGCGCTTGAAAACTAGTTTACCTGCTGCGCTCCCTGGGACAGGGAATAGATTTGCTGGGAGTGAGGCTGGTACACAGACTGCTGAGACTGCAAACTAGGCGAGAGGTGTCCTACCATATTGTACTGGCTTATCTAATGGAAAGAAAGATGAATAGTTGTTAATTATATCATCTTCATTAGAAAAAAAATGCAACATTTTTTTCTTGTTAAACAGTGCTATAATTAACAGGTATCTGAACTCTTACATTGGATACATGAGATGTTAGGGTATTCAGACCCATAATTCCCTGTTGCATGCTTGCTGGAACATGAACCATAGTACCTGGTGAGTGAGCATTACTTGGTAAATGTCCTATGGGAAGGAAAAAGTACAAGGTTACTATGGCACGTAGTACAATCAGCATTTTATCACATGTATAAGAACTTCCTTATTATTTATCTCATTTTCATTTTTTTTCATCATTATTTCATATGTCTGCTGACATAAGCAATATTGATTATGATGCTAATTTATGAACTTATGAGAATACACAATGCATAAGGAAACATCCACACTACATTTTAACATGCATTATTTGTTTTTTAAAGGAATATTTTGTTTAAATTGTATTGTTTTTGGGCCCTATTCAGTCTGTGTTAAAAGAAAAAGTGATAAAATATGGGAAATCAAGCATTTTATCAGAGTTGTAAAAGAGGAAACAAAATACTCTTAATGCCTATTAAATCCATTGGGTAGTCGGATTAGATATATGTACATCAAGTGGATATGAACTGCAAGTTTGAGAATAATTGCATGTATGTACATATAAAACACTCATCTTACCTGGCTGCTGCATCAAAGCATTCTGTGAGGTGTGACTGTAGTCCATCCTTCCACTAGTCATCTGCTGTAACCTAGGGACATCCACAGAAGTCAGCCAAGATAGTGATTGCAGGTCATTAGGAAGATCATCTTCTCCCATTTGTGAAGGGTTAGACATCATATGCCTTTGGTCGCCATGCAGGTTAACAAGACAAAACACTGACATTACTTCACAATATCCATTGATTATCAAGTTTTTAGTTTGAAATATCACAAATGTTCTAAAATGTACGATGATTAAATATTCTTTACCACTAGAAAAATGGATTATCAAATATAACATAATAACATCTTCTAAAGATCATTAACTCTAGGGTTTCCCTAATTCTAATTATTTGAATTGTTACAAGGTTAAAAATGCATAAATATACTTTTTTTGTGCATGGGACTCATGAAAGTCATTGGTGATTGATCTTTGTTGGAAATCAGTGGATGTGGTTAAAATTTGTGAAATTAGTTAATAGAAAATAAATATGTAGTACTTATACTAAAAGTAAATATTTGCACCAATGTATTAATTACGATCCTTCTTTTCTAATGGCTAGATTATTCCCTGAACTTTTAGAAACTGTTTGTCAACAAATTATTTGAGAAGAATAATACGGTATATGTATTTACTGTCTAGAAAGGACTTAATCCTATTTTTACTTACATAGTTATTTGAAAACATAAAAAGAAAAAAACATGCACACACATAATTGTCTGAATGTTTATTAATTACATTCTATAAAATAATATTTAAAAATTCAGAATTGTAAATTGAAAGACAATTTCTAAGTAGATTTTCAAATTATATAATCCATATCAATGACAAGTACTTTTCATTGAAACTTTAAAAAAAAAAATATATATATATATATATATATATATACATACATATGAACATGTTCAGACACATAAATACATCTAGGCTATGCTTTATAAGTAGGAGCTATCGTATACATATTCTTCACTATAAAATCTTCAGCCTTTTCAATGCACTGTTTTATTGAAGTACTTCAAATGCAATTGATGTCAGCTCTGAATCTGCTATTGTAACACAGTAATTAGAAGCTTTTCCAGTAACTACCCACAATGCCTCTTCTGGATATTGTAGGGTAAAGGCTTATAGAAGGAGGAGGGCTGACCCTTCTTCTAGCTCCTCCATTGGCTAAATCATAAACAAACAAGATCAAACAAAGTCATTTAAAAGCTGGGCAGACCTGGCTGTTTTGCAACAGTTGGTTCTGTTATTCAAAGTCGAATGCCCCATTGTACCTAAAAACGGCTAAAGCCGTCTGACACGTGTCCCTATTGTTTTTTGGGGAGGATTAATTGTTTCTATTTCTCTACCCCCACCAAGACCTTCTTTTTTCCTTCTTCTCTTTACAGACCCTGCATTAATCTAGCTGAATGACAGCAGACTAGAAACGCACAAAAAGAGTGCCATCTGCCACCCGCCTTGTGCCTACTGGTCCGAAATGACTAGTTTTGGACCTTTTTGTTTAACAAATGGAGAGGTCGGATGGGGAGTGTTAAGAGTCAAACCCTCTGTGCACACCTCCTGTCACAGGGCTAGTTCCTTCTACATATTTTAAAGATTCTATAACTGCACTTAACACTTAAACAGGCATGTTATATTTATGAACATTTCTGTTAGAGGAATACATTTTATGTCTCTAGCTGTGTCTGCATGTTTTTAAAAATATTAACAGATTTTCCATTTAGTCTTTAAACAAACTACACTTTAATATCTTCAGAGGTAAAATGCTACATTGTTTCTTTTGTGAAACACTGATTATATATTTTTGTCTATATATCTGTGCATTGACCTCTCTCTTTAACCATTAATCTTTATGTATACAAGAATATTTACTTACATTTTTAGAATGTATTTGACATTCTTGGTCTACAGCAGTTTTCTGAGCACAGTTTGGTTATCATATAATCAGGTATCAGGTGGATAGCAGGAGACAAATATATATATATCCCCACATCTGATTTGATTTGAGATGGGTTTACCATTGAATATATTTTTCCAGCATTGTGAATATGTGTGACTAATTGTAAAAAAATATATCAAAATGGACCGGACCTTTAGGATTGTTGGGTGGCCCCATATTACATTCAAATGTTTCTGTATTAAATTAGGCTGAAAAAAATAATCTGCTTTTAGTCTTAAACAATACAGACATTGCAGAAGTATTTTACTTTTCTAGCTTGTATCAATGCTTTTAAAACAAATACATCATTAGTACAACAAACTTGTCCCATTACCATTTGTATCATGAAACAAATGTATTTAGACAAAACAGGGTTAATCCGCCATGAATCTTCCCACAGAGAGTAAAGTATGATAGTGTACACAGCACATCCCTTCTCAGCATATTGGCATTTGTAAAACAATGAAAGGAACTAGCAAGGCTAAAGGCATTCATCACAGATGCAATACCACCACTTGACACTATAGATAGATTTCTTGCTGACATTGTTCTAAATCCTGACTGTTGAAGAATTTAACGAAGACAAGCATTATTATTATTATATATAGTGTGAATTTACACTGAGTTTATCAACAGATAAATTAACCAGTTTAATCATGCCAGTCTCTGTGCCAGTGGTACTTCAACACACACAGTAGGGGCATTTTCATTCATAAACAAACTAACCTATTAGTATTGGAATTAAATTGGAAGAGGAAACATCCAGAGGAGACAAGCAGACTCCATGCAGATGATGTCATGGGAGGAATTGAGCACAAGATAGCAGGGATGCTAACTAAGCTAAGATGGATATATGCAGAAATTATGAAAAAGTTTTGTGTGTTTATACATCTTTAGGTTAAGTAGCTGAAGTGCTTCTGGAAAGAGAATTGTTTCCATTCAGTCAACATTTACAAACATAAGGTAAATTAAAATACACATTTTTTTCCTTTGATATTCAAATCATCTGGAGTCTCCCATGGTTAAACTGGGCTGCCAGAGTACCAGATGTTCTCCCAGTGAATGCAGATCCTAGTGGGCAGTCTCATTCACAATCCTGTAGGTCAGGGGTCGGCAAACTATGAAGAGGAGGGAGCCATTTCGCTCCCTCCTCCACCGGCGACAACATTTTTTGAGCCACAAAGGGGGAGGAGCGCAAGCTCCCAATCACATGACCTTCCGACTTCCAATCAGAAGGAGCATCTGAGGTCATGGGCGGGGCTAGGGAGGTGCGCTGCGAGCCACAACACAGCAGCTGATTAGCCGCACTTTGCCAACCAGTGCTGTAGGTCTCCTCATCTTTATTTCCATGTTTTAGTTCTATAATGCCTGGTTATCTTAACATTTTCTGCTTCTGAAAGGCTTGACAGTAGGCCTTAAAAAAATAGTCTCTCAGTCATGTATTTTATCAATCTGTCAGTTTGTCTCTGCCTATGTTACTTTTTAATGCAACAATGTAAAGCATATGAATACAATATAGAGTGTAAAATGGACCACTCATCAGTAAATATAAAACTTTGGGGGAAAGGGGAACCCAATAATTTCATAACATAGGACTATATAATACCCTGCTTCCCGAGTGTTCCCCACTTATAACATAAATAATTTTCTGAATAATAACAATTTCTTTCACTTTGATGGAAAACGACATACTTATGAGAATATATCAAAACAAATGTGCACCACAATTGTAGGAGCATCCATCTACCAATTATGACAACTAAAATATTCTCTTGTTTCAGTGTGAAACCTTTGCATGGTAATTGATTTTCACAGCACAAATTTCCCACTGACCTTTTCTCTCTAATTGGGAAAGATTCCCTTGCTGTTGTTATTGGAGATTTTACCTCAACCCCTGCAGTGTTTTCTAAAACTCCAGGACCCAATCATGTGCTACACTGACAGTGGAATGTAAACAGAAATCATACATGTTGACAGTTCTATTGTTTTCTGTTGACTGAATGGAAACAAATCTCTTTCCTGAACCATTTCAGCTGCTTAACCTAAATATGTATAAACACACAACACTGTCTGAGATATGAACATAAATATGATATCAGCATGAATATAAAAATAGAGTAAAATACACTAAGGGGGAAATTTATCAAGGTCATTTTGACCTATTTGCCGCAATTTGATCTGTTTTGCCGCTTTTAACCACGTTATCGCGATTTTTTTCTTTTCGCCGCATTTTCGATTTCCCTCAATCTATGTAATGCCAACTAAAATTTATCGATAAGGTAAAAGATCCATATCAATAAATATCAATGCATTAATACTGCTACACTTTACTTAACTTTCTATGGAGCTCCTTTTCCTTCGATATTAATATCGACTGCTGCCTTGCAACGCTGAGGTTCTGGGTTCAGTTCCACCCTGGACTTCATCTGCATGGAGTTTGTATATTCTCACCACACCTGCGTAGGTTTCCTCTCACAATCCAAAAACATACATCTGTGTGTGTGCGACTGAAACTAGATTGTAAGCTCCATGGGGCAGGGACTGAAGTAAATGATGAATCTCTGTACAGCGCTGCGTAACCTAGTGGCGCTTTATAAATAAAAATATACATACATGCATACATATCGCTTATCTTTGTGATGGGGACTTAGAAAAAGGGCCACATTCCGGTAATTCCGAATGCACCCGATGTGATTTTAGCGAAGTGTATGAGACGTGCTGCTGAAATTATCACGGACGCATCTCAATATGCTTGAAGAACAGGCGAACAGCGGCAGATAAAACTCTGCTTGCCTGTTCTTCAAGCGCGTACTGAAGCGCATCCGTGACAATTTCAGCAGCGCGCCTCATACACTTCGCTAAAATCACATCGATCGGGTGCATTCGGGCACATTCAGAATTACCGGAATGTGGCCCAAAATGTTCTAAACCATTTCCATAGTGAATAACAGGTTTTCGCCTCCCTCAACCAGGCGAACACCTTTCAGTAATAAAAAAAAGGTCAGAAGGTGCTTAATAAATATTGATATCAGGATTAATGATATTTTCAACCTTATTGAAGGTATTCGATATTAATATACTGAGGAAAAAACATTTTCAATTTTTATAAATATCCCCCTAAATAACAAAATATGTAGTGTAACACTAAGGGGGATATTCACTAAGGTTATTTTGATCTATTAGTCCATATTCAATTTTAGTTGCTGCATTTCGATGCATTTTTGGTGACTTTTTTAGTCTCAACTTCTTTACGATTGTGACCAATTTATGAAATGGCAACTAAAATTTCAAAAAAAGATTTCAAAGGAGTGTCTTTTCTATTGTGACTATTTTCAATATTGGCGACATTTTTTTAGTCCTGAAAAATGATGGGACTTAGAAAAATTTTCACAACCATCTCTAACAGAGAAGAATGGGTTTTTGTCTAAAATAAGGATATTCTGGCGATTTTTCAACACAACTTTTCACTGGAGACTTTTTTCAACACAACTTTTTTGACTTTTAGAAATATCCCCCTAAGGCTATGAACCCATTTCACAGTACCGCTTTCATGCAAGTTAGTTGACCTGTTTCATTGGATCTTACTGCTCACTTGCAAGCAAATTGCAATGTTCTCTAAATCTATGGCACATCCTCACTATATGTTCTGTTGAAGATCATCCAACTGAGTTGTGACAAATATTTTAATTTAATTTGCTATGGAAATAAAGTAACATTCTTCCCATAAAGCTGGTTGTTTAGATTTGCTAGAAAAAGATACTAATGTATCAGCTAAAACACAAGAAGAGTAAGAGAGGACTTCACTCTGTGGCAATGACATGGAGGTGGGACACTGCAGTGCCCCACATTGAGGAAATTAATTATTGTTATGTTGCTATAATCTGATTTTGTTGGAGAACCGCACACCCCAGGGCAGATATTTAGTAACAAATAAAGATTCTTACAATTGTTGCAACCTGCTCCACAGTAAGACATGAGCTGTTGAATTTTGAAGAACATGCTGTCCTTATTGTCTAGAAAACTTATACAATATTTTTTAAAGTAGTTAAAGAGCTAGGGGGACATTTACTAAAGTCAAACAGGTTTTTGAACTAGTAAACGCAGGAGAAACTACCTATATTTAACTATATCCCTGTTTTCTCCTATTTATTAGGTTGTTAAAAAACATTTTTATCACCCAAAAGAATTTTGCACCTTCAGGCTGGTGAACCCCATTATTCCTTATGAAATTGGTTCTGTCATTTAAGCTAAGTACAAAATTTATTCTCATCTTAAAGAGATATTGATATCAATCTGTAATGGAAGGAACCCTCATAGAAAAGCATTGCAAAGTTAGATTGATATTTATCGATAACAAGAAAAGTACAGAGAAACAAACACTGACAGCGAAATAGGGTGAAATCAACTAATATGGTTGAATTGGTCTTTGTAAATATGTGCCATAGTCTTAAGTAAAACTAGCGTGTGACCACAAGACACAACTGGTGTTTCATAATATATGCAGCAGGGGGCACTATTGTCTCTCTATGCGTATACACCAGCTCATTATAGTAGTAAGCATGTTCCATATATGTATACACAGGAAGTACAACCTAAATTCACCTGTCATAAAACTTCTTTTTTAATTTCAGCAAACTTTAAGGAAGAAGGAGGAAAGGAAGAGATAACTAAACTACAGGACAATGTATGCTTTTTAACTCTATATGAAATTAAAATGAGCTCTTAGGGGTTTCGTTTCAGTTTCTCTCTTTATCACTGTATTTACTATTTATTTCCTCTTAAAGGACCAGTAATACCAGAAAAAGAAACCGGACATTCTGATGGAATTGCAGTTGTTACTATGCAGTACAATTATATAAGGAAATCCACTTGTATCAGTAATTGGTAGAGCTATTTCATAACTTGCCTCATACTAGGAATAACAATAGCGCCCCTAGTGACCATGAATAGATTGGAGTTTTTCACTGGTATCTATCATAACACTTTCAAATGAAATAAGCAAAATTATAGCTCTCACTTATAGGCTTAGAGGGGCATATTTACTGGTCGGAAAACCGTATCGCCGTTTTGCACCCCCTTTTTTTTCTGCCGCATTTTTCTTTTCCCCTCATTTATGAAATGTGAAAAAAGTGTATCGATATTGATAAAAATAAATATCAGTAACTATTGATGTGGTAATACTGCTACAATTAACATTAATGTCAATGGGGCCCTTTGATATAGATATAAATATTACTGATTATTACCCCAGGGACTTAAAAAATTTTTACAGACCCATTTCCATAGGAAATAATGGATTTTTGTCACTCTCAACCTGGCGAAATGTTGTATCAGTAAAAAAAAGTTGGAAGGGGCTTAATAAATTTTGATAGCAGCCAAAAGCAGGCGAAAACAGTGAAAAACGATGAACGATCTTAGTAAATATCTCCATAATGTTTAAATATGTAAAAAAGGGAATGTTTTGTGAACACAATAAGCTACATTGGTATAAACAAACATCTATTTAATGGAATGTACTTTTAAATAGGGCATTTTTTATGATCAAATACATGGTAAGAAATAAAAATTTAGAACGTTTAAAGTTTTTTTATTTGACTATGAATTATAGAATCATTTTTTTTATAGAAATTTGTGTCCTACTTAATGGGGAACTGTCAGTACATAATAAAATCCAAAACGCTGTTGTGAATTTTGTAATGTATCTTAAAAGCATAATTTTCACAATTTCATAAAGTAGTCGTTTTGCCATATGTAAAGGGGAATTTCACTTTAAAATTTAGTATGTTTTTATAAGTGGTAATCTAAAATAATCCAGAGTCTTAATTTATAATTCTTTTTCATTAATTATCTTTCTGTTTAGGCCCTGTACTTTCTCACTTCCAGTCTGGCTTTAAAATCAAAGGCCAAGTTGCAAGGTTAATGAAATGTAATCAAGTGGGT
>JAKJJM010035827.1:0-12469 GCA_021901965.1 Pipa carvalhoi
TTCATCCCAGTAGTTGTTTCATCTGAAGCTGGATAATTAATTACAGAGCACTGATAAGCTCCCGTACTAGGCAGACATTTTTTGTCTAACGTGGAATGTGACGTCGTCTAATGTGGACTAATGGGGAATGGTACAATTGCGTACAAGTTATCTTATCTGTCTAATCTCCTGCTTCCCAGTGAGGCCAAAAGGTCAACACACTGATTACACCAATAACAGCCAGACAGCATTCTCTTCTGTGTTGAGAGGGAAAGAGGAGGGGGGGAGGACAAAATATCGGCTCCGTTAGACCTGTATAAATCAAGCTGACAGCAAGAATTATCTCTTCCCTAAACTTTTTTTAACTATTTGTGGTAGCAATTGGCTTAGTATAAAGGAGTTTTATATGGCTTAGGACATCCCCCTTTCACCCTGTGACCCAGCACTACTGTGTAGGTCACTGCTTACACACGTGCAGCCAGGAACTAAGCAAAATAGTGAAGCGCATCACTGTGAGAATTCGACTGTCGAATTCGAAAACAGCAGAGTCTCATAGCAAATCCACAACTGTGACAATTCTCCCATTATAAAGTTGCGACCTCGACAATTTTTAAAGTTGTGAGTTTAACAACATTTCCTTTGTAAAGTCGCGACTGAGACAATAATCTCATAAAGTTGCAACTGCGACAGTAGCAGTCTATTGTGATTGTCTTTAGCTGGTGAATTTGCACCTTTACATGACAATTCAGACTTTAGAGAATAACCCCCTTGGTGTACATAGTGCTAAGATTTCCCCTTATGCCATAAAATGGTGTTGCTAGGCATGAAAACCCAGGGAACAGGACCCGGTTCCCATGCTCAGTGCTACCAGCCTCACTGACTCTCTAAGACTAAAAATATCCTTTTTAATTTCTCCTGCAAGCTTACATTTATAGAGACTTATCTGTCAATGTTTAAAATAGAGAAGCAAAGGCAGAAAGTAAAACATGTAATAATGGTCCCATTAGCAATACATAGTTCTGACCAATGACTCGTGTCCTAACTCTCATGAACACGTAGCAATGCTCCTGATGCTACAGATTTAGGTTCCAAGCATTTCCTAACAATGTGAAATTGTGCAATGTCCTTCTTCACAGCTAGAGAAGCTAATCTGTTTACCTCTGCATACAGTGGGTGCACAGTCAATGAAGTCCTCACTACCATTAATCACATCATTAATGTACTGTATATGAACAATGAACTGTAAAGTGATACAACATCAAAAACACTTTCTTTGTTCTGTTAAGATTCGTTTTATATGCAACAATCACAGCATTTGCCTGAAAACAGAAGAGCCTGATTTCAAATCACATGAAAAGGTTTCAACAATTGCATTTATCTGGCTGAACACTTTTCTAGGAAGAGGAACGGTTGGCATTTCAGTAAGACACGATCACAGGAAGATGAAAAGAACAATACATTAGAAATATGTTTGTTTAGGTCATAATGAAATACTCAAAACAGTTTCTGACATTTTATCTCCCTAAACTTTTAGTATGTGAAAGTGTAAGAGAGAAGGTAAATGTATGGATATTAGTAATATACAGTAGATGATGGATATTAGTAATATACAGTAGATGGATGGATATTAGTAACATATAGTAGATGGATGGATATTAGTAATATACAGTAGATGGCTTGTCCCGGTAAGAACTGTTTCCTTAAAGTGCCGTACATATGTAGATTACCTTAAACCAACAGGTTTAGTGAAAAATGTATTGGGTACTTTGCTGTGGCGAAGCTGATCAACTAACTAAAGTATGGGTTTCCTACTTACAGTTTGATTCCAACTTAGGAGGAAATTGTGAGCGACTAATAGCAAGTATTAGAAATATGACCACAGGCCAGAAAATTAGGACCAAGGACCAGATCTGCAATAAAGAAAGAACATAATGAATGAGCAGACTGCTAGACAGACAAACATGTGTTTGACACAAGGCAAAACATTCAAAGATGTATTTAAAAGTACAAGTTTATATATAGTGTGAATGAGGCATTGTAAACGAGAGTGCATGTTGTATTTAGGAGCATTCATGGGTTTCTATAGATAGGCAACATCCTTAGTATTAATACCAATGAGTAAATTACCACAGAATGATTTCTGAGCATATTCTTGGAAATAGCATTAGTGCTGTATTGTAGTGACATCATAACAAATATACATATTCACAGGTAAGGACATCATAGTATCATTATTCTGCTGGAAGTAGTTTAGTCTAATCAAGGAATTAAATGCCACCACTCGATATGCTGAGCAAGCCAGTAACAGGTGTAGCTGATAACCCACCCCATCGTGCACACCAGTCCCTACAGCACAATGTGCAGAAGGTAGATACAGCAGGTGCTACCCCAGAGGTAAGGATAACCTGACACCCACCACCTGGGGATATATTCTAAATAAGGAGTACTGATGTGACTGTAATCATATTACTAGTGAAATCACTTCAGATTAATAAGGCTTCTGATGAAAAAGTCTTATGACAGAGTATTTTACTAAATATATAAAGGAGAGGTACAATAAAATAAATGATCTTTCTAAATAGGGCTAAAAGATTTAGGGGATTTTTCATGAAAGTCCAGACAGTAAAGTGAAGGTCCGAACTTCATTGTGTAGTGTACAGCAGTAGACACCACAAAGTTTGCTATATTATGTTTGGCCTTTAATTTTCAGCTAAGTAAAGTTTCCCTTTAATTATAGAGACCTCTAGTGGAGTAAGTAAAATCTTTCTTTAAATGCTGTTTAGATTATGCTAATGTAACACTTTCTGGGTGTGATCTCAGGGTCAAAGATAGTATATAATCCTGTCACAGGAAGTAAGAAGGGGCTGTTCTGGTCAGTTGAGTCTGTGCAATGGGAGATTAAGCAGCATAGAAATGGCAAGATGTAGACATATTTGACAGTTTTGGAATTACAGAGCACTTTGCACCATTTTGGAGCACTGTTCATGCATGTGCACAGGTAATTCACCTATTCATCAATTGTCGGAGTCTGTCGAAGTAGCGATCTCCGAAAGGCGTACTGTGTCCAATTCATCAGTTTTTCTTCACCAGGTCAAAGTGGGTTGGTGCCAGTTCTCCTACTGTTTGACTGACTACATCACGTGATGAAAGAAATCATGTCCGAATCTGTTCGATTCTTTGCTATGGTAATCTACAAGTAGTGATTAAGGAGTACAGAAATCACAGCCATCAGAGTGTAGTGACTTCGGCAGTCAAAGTGAATTCTCATCACTTCAGGTCCCTACGCTCTTATTCTCTACTCCTTATTCACTAAACAGAAGATTCCCATAGCAAAGATACGACTGTGTCAGTAGACATCTCTTGCGTAGTGTAGCATAATCAGACAGTAGCAGCGCTGCCATCAGCCTCTTGAATCATCACTTCCATCTGGCAAAATAATGCTGGCAAAAGCCACACAATACGCTTTGTTGAATTTGCTACTGCGACAGACTCTGATGCATGATGAATAGGCAAATTACCTCTACATGGGCACATAAAGTGGTTCGAAGTGCTGCCTTAGTCTGCGGCTATTTAGTCTTGAATTCGCCACATTGTGACTTTATAATGGGAATCCGCTGTCTTCGAATTCGACAGTCAAATTCTCACTTTACAGAATAACCCCCTGAATTCGCCTGCCAAATGAATTTGCAACTCTCTGCATCATTTCCCCATAATGTTGCAAAGTCAGTTCTTCTTATTCACTGAATTGTATATTGTTGAAGGCAATGTCACAAATGACCACAAATTACTTTCTGTGTGTAATCAGGAGAAGTGGCACATTGTAGGAAATTCTTCATGAATATGCTTATTGTCACAAAGTGACCTCATCTTTACTAGACGTCATACTATCAATATGCCTGTATTAATATAACTGAATAACAAGTGAATAATTATGTCACAGCGGACCATGGGATTTCTAGTCATGTATTTTCTGAAACATTTTTTACAGGGCTGCAAACAATTTGCTGTGATATAATGACAAAAGAAGGAGTTAAATAAGGCTTCTGTCTAAAACTGATTCTATCTTGTGGCTAAATACATTACACTGCATCATAGGAAATGTAGGCAGTAACTTGCATCTTTTCCGAAATATGGTATTACTGCAACACATAAGTTTAAGTGGAACAAGTAACAAATTATCACCAACTAGTTCTTTTACACTCATACCATCTTGCTGGTGACAGAGCATCATGGGAACTGTAGTCTTTGTGGACAAGCTAGTATATAACACTACAACATTAAACTAAAGTATTGTGGGTGATCTAATGGCACAAGCAAGAGCTGAATTTAGAAAATAAATGGAAAAAAGTTGTTTTAGCAACACTGCTGATCAAGTGCTAACATATATTTAAAGTGTAAATGTATTTTATTTTGTTTTCCAAAACTGCATGTGTTTAATAAAGTATAATGTACCCCCTTTTGTATTCTATAAGGATATTAGGTCACCCTGGAGGTCCATGCCCCTCAGCCTTGTGCTTTTATATGGTCATGAAACTCCTCTGTGTCTATTAACATCCTTATAAATTACAGAAAGGGATACATTATCCTCTATATAATATACTGTATGTTGATTGGTAAACCCAGGCAAATAATGTTCATCAAGATGAATCCAAAGTAAAAAGTAAAACAATGTGTCTTGAAACAGAGGTAGTTTACGCCATTTTTATTCCAGCTTCATCATGACATGTTTCTCATATGAGAAATGGCTCACCATGGCCTGAAACATGTCATGATGAAGCTGGAATAAAAATGGCGTAGTTAAACTACCTCAGTCTCTACACACATTGTTCTACTTTTTACTTTGGATTTGTCTTGTACCTGGTGGATGTAATTTGGATAGTGCATTGCATGTGCTGACACACAGCTGGGACACCTCTTTTCTACTTATGTTCATCAAGATGTCTGAAATAACAGTGCAGAGTTTAACCTTTTCACGCAGGTTATCAACTTTTCCTGTTGTTACATAAAGAAAAAAATAAATAAACACTGACAGAATTCCCAAAAAGAATGTAAAAATTGGTTATATTCAATGATTACAAAAAATATCCCTTAAGGCAGTGGTTCTCAACCTTTTTATTGCCATGACCCTTTAGTACAATTCCCTGTGATTTGGTGACCCCCATTCATTAATTGTTATTGGACGACCCCATTCAAACACTATATTTCCGACAGTTTTAGGCGACCCCTTGCAAATTGTCATTCAACCCCCAATGGGGTCCCGACCCACAGGTTGAGAACCCCTGCCTTAAGGAAACAGTAACCGGCCCTACCATTCAAGGTAAAATGATATGAAAGGTGTAATGCTATGGTAAATCAGAACAGCCTCCAGCTGTTTCTTAGCACAGCGTTGCAACCAGTCTTTCTCACACTTCAGGAGATAGGGTCCCTTGCGGTGTTAGTTACAGAACGATATCTCTCAGTGCGCCACATACCAGGGAATTGGGAATTCTTTAGAATTAAAATAGTGAGCAATACACAGTAACCCTCATTTACACAGTTTCAGAACAGATTTTTATCATATGTTACCACAGTAAATTAAATTATAGCACTTGTCACTATTAGGAACAAATATTTTTCTATCTACTGTCCTCTTCCAATAAAAGAGTGGCTCTTTTCACTGCTAGAGGGGTATTAGCCATGACCACTTGCAAAGTATAAAAAAAGACGTCATTTGAAAATATCCTTTATGTACGTTGCAGTGCATGATTTGTTTTCCTTTACTGGAAAACAGCACTTACAGGGGAATTCACTAACAGCAGCAATCCTCTAGAGGTCAGATTTCATAATTTTAATTCCCTATTCTAATGAATGCTAACTGCTGATTGGTCGCTAGGGGTTCTGAACTGGTACATTAAGGCCAGAGATACTTTGTGTTTTTTGTTGCACGTGCTTTTAGTGTGTGGCAAAATGCCTATAAAGGCTCTGTATTTACCTGAATGTTGTAAATAAGATTTAAAAATAAATATACAGGATATCAGGAAAAAAACTCCAGTGGCCATATTTTTGAACATTACCACCAGAAGTACAATTCAAGTCAATGTTGAGACTTACAAGATGTTTTGCTGCATGTAAAAAAAAACATTAGCACTAGTTTGTAGATTGTAAGCTCTACGGGGCAGGGACCTTCAACCTCTTATGCCAACCACAACCTGGCACTTAAAGTGTTGTATTCTTGTGATATTACAGTTGTATTGTGTAATGTACTTTTCCCATGTCTGTATTATAATTGTATTGCTGCATTGTACAGTGTTGCGTAAATTTATGGCACTTTATAAATAAAATTATACATACATACATAGTTAAGATGCAGCAAGGATTCTACTAAGTAAGTCCCTGACATCAAAAATTATTCTTTTGGGATAAATAGTTTGATTACCTCATTGCAGCCTCAGCACCTGCCTCCTGCACCCCTGGATCCCGGTAAGGGTTCATTTTCTGGTCTGGGTGGAGGTACTAGACAGCTGTTACATTACTCATTAACAGTATTCAACTAGCAAAAAAATGATTTGCTATGGGATAATTATGTAGCAGAATATGTAATGGAATGGTGAGAATTGTTCAGGTAACATCTTGATTATTTCTAATACAATGGATATATGTTTAGAAAAGTCAGTTAAATATTCAAAGACTGCTCCTGTCACTCCATCAAGTTGTCATAACATACATGTGGGTCAATGCTTGGATCTGAACCCACAACCTGCTGCGTGCTTTACAATTGCCTTATCTTTGTACTATATTGGCAACAGGATTCTGGGTCCACTCATGTTACATTGGATTTTGCAGTAGAGCTGTGCTGAGTTCTTTAAGGCTCAGCTGCAAATCATTGCTCAGGTGCAATACATTCACTAAGTTCTAACCCTATTTAAACCCAGAACTTACAGCTATGCATTGCCTCTAATTTGGTCTTGTTTGGCTTTTGCAGAAAGTACCTTGGCTGCGTTTGTGTTTATCCTGCTCTATACTGCTCTAACTTCTGGGTTCCTGACTCCTGGACTGTTTTCGACTATGCTCCTGCCTCCCGATTCTGATTCTGTGTTCTCCAATCTGTTTCCAGCCCAGCTTCTATGAAAATCGCTTTCCTTGCTTCCATAGTGTAATGCTTGGCACCCTTGCTCTCCCTTAAGGAATCATTAGGAATCTTGTGCCTTTAAGACCTGGCAGCACCCTAGTAGAGGAGGGCTCCTCCCATAGCCAAAGGTAGCTGTTATAGGCAGAAAAGCCCCCCCAAGACTGGATTTCCAGTGGTTCCCTGGGTTTTGGGTAGACTTACATGACAGTTGAATGCAGGCATCACTTTTGTATCTTAATAGCTTACCATAGCTTAACTTTTTGCTTACCACAAGAACTTGGGAAAAGGTAGTGGGGCCATTTTACATTTAAAAACAAAGGTACAGTAAACAACAGCCAAGTTTTATGTACACTGCAACAAACAATTTAAAGAACAAGTTACAAGGGAAGGGAACTTGAAACAAATGTTTAAAAAGTCATGCACCAAGTTACAGTATAAATCCAAGTGAAAAGCAATAAACCAGGGTAGGGAGTATAGATTAGGAATACATTACAGGACAGCATCCCCTTCTGCTACTTATTTTCCCAGTGATGTAAGGATACAGTTTTTTGTAGAGGGTAAATGAGTTGCCTTCCCTTGGAGACAGGGAGCAATACTCAGCGGGGGGAGCAGTCTCAGAGAGAGGTTAAAATGGAGCCAGCAATTTCTCTTTGGCCCATAACATAAAAAAATATATTTTCCCTTATCGTCTGCCACCCCCAGTACCTGCTGGTAAAATGAAAAAGCATTTCCCAAAACTACTGAAGAAACTGGAGATTGATACTTAATACCATCCTCACAGACACTGCACTCAGGTTCTTTAGATATGGCTTCTTTTATAGTGGGAGAGTCAATAAACTGACCCAGAAAATTTTCACTGCAGTGTCAGTGCAGAACACATGAACACAAGAGGGCGATTGATATTTTTCGATCTGTTACCGCTGGGAAAGTGTCATAAGTGCTTATGGCACTTTCCAAGTTGTAACAAATCAAATAATATCGATCGGGAAAAAAACAATCGAAAAGTATTGATCTATATTTTTCAATCTGTACCTGTTTTTTTTACCATCAATAAAATTCAAAAAGGCCAAAATCGGCCTTTTCGAATTTTATTAATTTCGTCCAAGAGTGTTTGTTCCACTATCATACTCAATGATTTTATGTAATGATCACCTTAAAAAACAGAAGCCTTTATTATACAGAGCAATGTGTTGCCTCCTAATACAACAGGGTCTAAACTAAGGTGTCATGGAGACAGTGTATTCAGTCAATAAAAATTCCTGTAGAGCATAGTCCTGCTACGAGACACAAAAAGGTGTGTTTTGTGGCAGCAACCTAAGTTAGAAAGGCTTGGCATCTTGCGGATTAAAAAAAAAAAATCACAGTAGGAAATAATGAAAGAGATTTTGTGACAAATACATCACAACTGTTTTGTTTAATAAAATACAAACAGGGGAATTCATCAACAGGGGCAATTGATTACAGAGGTCTAGTAACCCATAGCAACCAATCATCGGTCAGCATTCTCTGTTATAAGAAAGCAAGAATAATAAAAGACAACTTCTGATTGGTTGCTATAGGTTATTAGACCTCTGTAAAGTTTTCCCCTGTTGATGAATTCTCCATTATGTCTTTCATATTTAGAGAACATAAAATCATTTAACTTTTACCAGCACTACACATTACCGTTAGTACTCTTACATAAAATGGTTGTAACAGTTACATCATTGTATGTTTGTATGTATGTATAATTTTATTTATAAAGCACCTCAAATTTACACAGCACTGTACAATTCTGCAGTACAAATACAGAACAGACATGGAAAAAGTGCATTGCACAATACAAGTATAACATCACAAGGATAAATGGAGAGCAAAAGTGCTAGGGAACTAAAAAAGACCTCAAGGTATACAAGTTGATGGCTTCTTCTGGCTGTTTTACCAGTATAATACCAGTAAATATAGAGAACGATAAGCAAAACCATGCATTGTTCGCTTTAAGCTCTTTAGAATGGCAGCAGTTCATAAATTAATACTACTGTATATTTAATATGAGATAGTTTGTACAGTTTTGGTTCATTTATTTGAATGAAATTATACAAAGCCCATTTTGTGTCACAAAATGTATTCATTAAAAACACAAAATACTGGTCCAATAGTTTAAAACTAACAAAATGAATTTTCTAATCACAATATCCATTTGATAATCACAGGGTCATTCTCCACGAGAGAACCTTGTCTGGCTGTACAGATTTGATTTGGAATAGTAACACCGTCAAACAGCATTTGTTTCTTTGGTGTAAGTGATGTTTTTGGTAAGTTCTTTTCTATAATATTGTTTTGACCATTATATTGCAGAGACCTTTTATGGTAAGTGACGTAACTCAACTATGATGATAGCTAAAAGCAATTGTTAATGTGGGCTGGTTCCTCATTATGGGATTTGCTTCCTTATGTATGTTTAATTTGATTTATAAAGCACCACAGATTTATGCAGCACTGTACAATGCAGCAGTACAAATATAAGACAGAGATGGGAAAAGTGCATTAAACAATACAAGTATAATATTACAAGGATACTGTCAGGACAGACTGGAATTGATTAAATTGACTGATGGGCACTAGTGAGGAGGAGTTGACAGCAGCAGGAAGCAACCGGAGGAACGGATCCTAGGGGGCGGAGTCTAAGACACCTCCTGGTCTTCTCCTAGAGCCCAAGCAAGGAGGTTAGGCTTTAGCTGCGGAGGTGTGCAGGTTGTGGTCCCTTGGACTATGGGCACTAAGATGGAGGCAGTCGTCAGGATTAGCAGAAGTCTGGACAGGTGGAAAGGATTCGAAGTCAAACAGGCAAAAGTCGGGGCAGATGGAGATCAATCTTAAACGTAAACAGGCCAGGTCATATACAAGAAAACAAACAGATAGCGAACCAGTAAACAGATGGACAGAGAAACACCCAGAAACAAGTTCTATAATTGGGCGCCTGAGCTAGGAGGAAGTCAGCTTAAATAGGCGCCCAAACGTAAAGGGGTAGCTGTAATGATGGCGCTTACCTGCGCTCTCATTACTGCCGGCGTCTCTGCCGGTCGGCGCTGTGTGAGTCTAGCTCTCACAGCGCTTCCGGGTTGCGGGCCAATCTGGGCCCACTGACATCACGTGTGACGTCAGCGGCGCTGAATTTAAAAATGGCAGTGTCCTTTCCCTCGATGCTATGGCGTTAAGTCACTTTCATGGAGTGGGATGCCTTGCTGAAGCTGCCTGTGTTCTAACATATGTCTTTTGAGTTTGCCTTCCAGCTTGTCTGCCTGCTTTTTGGATTTCAAGTGTTTGCTCTGATTCCTGCTGCTGTAGCCCTTCAAGACAGCGTTTTAGTTACTTTGTTTGCTCAAGTGTCCATTTCAAGTTTCCAGCTCCGCAGGCTCAAGTGCACAAGTGTTCCGTTTGTCGCTTCCCTGAAGTCTCCTCGTGTTGGGATTTCCTCCTCGGTTTCCAGCCAGCTGCCACCGGTGGGCTCTAACTCTGAGGGCCGCGACCTGTGAGGTGCCACAGCCAAGCCCAGTACCCCCTTGCGGGGGTTAAAGGTGAAGACCAGGCGCCTTCTTAGACTCCGCGCCTCAGGGTTATACCATCTGATTCCCACAGTGGTAAGGAGAGTCCACTCTTCTGTTTTCTTGTCTCTGCATTTCCCTGTTGTTAAATGTTATTACCTCTGATTGAGGTATTAAGCTCTCAGGGTGTGTTTGTTAAGTAACAGCATCCATTCTTTTGCTAATCCCTTGTGTGTTTAATTTTGCTTTACTACTCTTATTAAACTTCAAGTATATTTTGCAAGCCTGTCTCTCCTCGTTCCTGTAGTAAGTCATGTTTTCAAGTCCCCTCACATGACAGTAGCGAGATCACGTCGCAACCGTGCCGGGTTACGTCGCCGAACCGAGGTATTTTCTGGCGTAGAAGCAAGATGGCGACTGGACGGCAAAGATGGCGACGGAACTGGACGCCGACGCTCAGCAAGGGAGGAGGTGGAGGAAATGCCCGATGCTGGATCCCGTCGGAAAGATGAACCACAGTAAGTTTCCTAACAGATACATCACTTTAACTGCCAGGTTGTGGTTGACACAAGAGGTTTGAAGTCCCTGCCCCATAGAGCTTACAATCTAAATCTCTTATACTTTTTCATGGAAAATGCAACTGTGATAAGTATGGCTGAGATAAAGTTTGCCTAGTGCCTTTCATGAAGGCTCACTTCTGACATATGCTATTAGCAGGGTTAGAGCAATTGGCACTTGACTGAATTAAAGCAAATGCAATCAGTGAAATTCTTTTAAATGTATTTTTAGAATGTTGTCCATTTTTCAGCTGATCTGATAACCACACCTTACATTGGTATATGATTTACATTTATCCTACACTAGAAACACATAACAGAGCCTGACAGTAATGCTCAGATACAGACAATGACACCTTAGGAAATATATAGTAGCTAATTTTACTTTGTTTTAAAAAAGACAATTTATAAACATACATTATTTACCCATTATGACATGCCTAAAAGGTAGTATAATGAAATTATATATATATATATATATATGAAATTATATAGAGGATAATGCACCCGTTTCTGTCATTTATAAGGATATTAGTAGACACAGAGAAGTTCCATGATCGTATAAAAGCATTATACAATGCATATTATACTGTGTATGGAACTCAGAAGTGAGGTGTTAATATCCTTATAAACTACAGAAAAGGGTACACTATTGTTTATTAAACACATGGCAGTTTTGGAAACAAATGAAAATACATTTACACCTTAAAATCTGTTTTTGCACTTGATAAGTATTGTTGTGAAAATAGCTTTCTTCGTTTCTTTTCTAGATTCATCTCTTGCTTGTGCCATCACCCAAAAAATTCTGTAGTGTTATACTGTAGCTTATTCAGAAAGACTACAATCCCCATGATGCCATGTCAAACAAAATAAAATACATTTACACCTTGAAACCTGTTTTAGCACTTGATAAGCTGTGTTGCTAACAGATTTTTTTTAGTTTTCTTTATTCAGCTCTTGCTTGTGTGATTGTATTACCCAGAATACTTTAGTTTGAGGCTGTATTGTTATATTGTAGTTTTCCCAGAAAGTCTACAATCCCCATGATTCTATTTCACCCACAGTAGGTTATTAGTACAGAAGAACCATTTGGTGATAATTTGTTCCTCTGTCTCACCAAAACTTATGTCATGCAGACATACCATAGTTGAGAAATTGTGTAGGTTATTGCCTACATTTAGGGGGTCATTCCGATAACTCCGAATTTTCTGTCCCGAATTCACTTATAGCGAACTCCCATTATAAAGTCGCGACCGCGACAATTCTCCCATTATAAAATCGCGACTGTGACAATTTTTTAG
>JAKJJM010035862.1:0-12334 GCA_021901965.1 Pipa carvalhoi
AATTGTGTCCCACTTGCTGTTGATTCTTCACCAAAAAATTAAAATTTTAGATCTTTATGTTTGAAGCCTGAAATGGGGCAAAAGGTTGAAAAGTTCAAGGGGGCGGAATACTTTATCGGCCTTGATGAACTCCCACAAAGGTATCAAAATCCACTGTGAAAAAAGCATGTCTCGGCCACGTGTCCCTGCCAGGCATCATTATGTCACGCCCATTACCATAGACGTGCACACATTAGCATGTGCCTGGGGGATCTATTCACATGTCTATTAATATAACCAACCCTAGTATAATATATCTAAAGACTTTGTTTTGATTTTACTTTGCCTTTCTAACTCTAACTGTACGAAGGGCAATGCATATATCGTCATCGACTCCTCATTTAACTGTATATGGTTGCATATTTTTCTCTGTCACATTTATGCCCAAAAGTGTTTTACCACTAAAAAGTGCCTGCAGGTGTATGTTCAAGCATTACTACTACTGCAGTAACAATATTAGCGAATGGGGGGTTGTTCCAGTCTGGAAAAACATTAGCGTCAATCAGACTCTTGACTTGTGGTTAAACCGGCACCTGATCACTATAGAATATCCCTATAGGACACAGTTCTACTGTATACACATCTTCTTCTGTGATGTGGATGAGTTCGACATTAGAATTTGCACTGCAATTTAAAAAAATATATGTAAGCATGGAACACAATCTCTCCCAGAAATGGCAAATTCATACTTGTCATCCCCCTTAAAGTCACGTGCCTATGAAGTTCTAGCCAAGTATATAGTAACATGATATCCTGTTCTGAGATCTCTTCATAATTAAGATATCTGAAATGCATGTTTTCTCACTGGTGGCACAATACGTCATATTTTGTACTAGCAAGCGTTTAATGACTTGGGTTCATGTTGGATTTTGTAGCAGCCTTATGTTTTGGAGATCTCGTACTGATACTTGTATTAAATAGATGGGTGTGAATAATATCAAATTGTTTTCTAAAGTATTACTTTCTTCTAAGGAACGTTAATGTCAGATATGACAAGTCATCCACCCACTCGTCTTTATCCTTTTGAATTAGTCAGAGCGCCCTCTGTTAACCTGTTTTTAACCTCTCCCACCATTCTCTTTTCTTTTTAATTGCTGTTATCCTCTTTCCACCCCCTTTCCAGTGTCGCATTTCTTTCTACCCTGTCTCACACCATCTTTGTGAGTGTTTTTCATCTGTAGCTGCCTCTTGCAGTCTTTCTGGTCTAGTTTCATTTATTTCTATCGATAGAAGCTTGCTGATTAGAGATTCTACCTTCCCTCCAATCTGCAAGCTCTATGGAAAAAAACACCAGGATATTTTGGTTTTTATATTGAAGATATCGCAAGAACAGCACAATAATATACGCATTTAATTTCTTATTGGAAATTAGTTGCATATTCTGGACTGACAACATGAGTGAATTACCAAACTATAAAATGGGCAAAAACAATACTTTGTGCAGCTTGTTTCTTGCAATGAAAAAGTAAAGTAAAGTACAGAGGTACAGCCAATTTCATTACTGTTACCAACTATTGCCCATGGACATTCTAATTAAAATGACTGGTGTAAGCAGTATCTAAATCAAAGCTGGCTGTGTATTTTGATGTAAAAATGGTGTTTACTGCAGTGAAGGCAATAATGTACTGCTCCCAAAATGCCAATAGAGACACATTACTGCTATCGCTGTCCGATAAATAACCCCCCCAGTGCGCTCTTTTGTGTGATTTTCTGCTCGGTTCCATAGAAATGCCTTGCCTGAATTTTTTTTTTCTGTTCTTTTCCTATTATCTTTGAGAATCATAACACCAGACAGTACATGACATAAAACTTATTTCTACAGTAAAACAGAATGAAAACTCAGCAGTTTGCGGTAATCCATTTCTGTAACAAAACAATCAATTTCTAAGACTTATGTTCAGTGCCCCATCTTTACTGTTACCTATTAGAATACAATTTTTTTTTACTTTACCTGAGCTTCAACTAAAAGTTGTCTCATCACTATCATTGACTTTTTTAAAGATTCTTTTTCATCCGGGTGAAAAACCTCTTCATCATCCTCCAGTGGTGATGGCTTTGCCACAATAAAATGTGAGATCTGGTCATTCAGGGTATGCAGTGATTTCACAGCTGTGAAGGCAAGGAAATGAAAATGTAAAGGAGCACAGCTAAGGAATACCGATGTATTACAAAGTAAGCCAATATTTATATTACATACTTTGCAGCTGTAGTAAAGGATGACCTGTTGCAGTTCTTTTCTTATCTATCTGGCCCTATGACTAAAGCAAAGTTTATAAAACAACACACAAATACCTGTGAGGGTCCCCCACTGACTTAGATTCCCACCCAAGGGTATCACCATAAGAAAAAAAAAAACAACAACAGACCTATTTCCTTGCGGTAAAACTCTTGGGGAAAGAAGTAGATATGGTCACCAGCAATACATGCGGTAAGTCAATGGAGACTCTCACAGGTGTTTTGTTTTGTCTAGGTTCCCTAAACTATGTACCTAGTAAGAGGAATTGTCAACTAAATCACTGTCAGGAAAATGACATACCCTTGCGGTGGCAGCATTCCATCGCAGCCGCAATATCCTGACACAGTCGCGATATTCTGATGCAGTCACGGGTGCCTCATTCCGGCACAGTTGCAGCCGCGATATCCTGACACAGTCGTGATATTCTGACGTGGCCACGTTTCCCACCAATTCCCCTATTTAAACCCACCTGTCCTCCAGTATCAGTGCCCGACTACAGGACTCTGTTCATTGATCCTGGGTGCCTTTTTGATTATTGTTTTTCCGTGTTCTGACCTCTGCCTGTTGATTGACCTCCATCTGCCTTGACCTTCTGCTTTGTTATTTGATCATCCTTGACTACCACCTGCCTTGACCTTTTGCCTTGTTATTTGACCATTCTTGTCTGTGCCTGCCTTGACCTGTACCTGCCTGTGACCTTGTTTTCTTCAGAATTGTTACTGACCATCTGTGGACTCCAGTCCTAGGGGCCGCAACCTGGGTATAGCACTGTAGCGAAGCCCTAACCTCCTTGTGGAGGCTCTAGGTGAACACTGGATATATCATAGACCCTGTACCCTAGGATCTGTCAGTCATACTCCACTATGGTCCTACCTCCTGGCTGTTACCTCCTTCTCCTCTCCCCAACCTACATTCCAAACCTGATAATCAAGCATTAACCTATATTTTGAGCACATAACTCACCATGTGCTATATGTGCTGTTCCTGTTTGTACAAGCAATGATAGTTGCTATTATGTGACAAATATAGGTAAAGTGTTAATACTCTATCAACAAATGGCAAGTGCAAGTTTTGTATGTAAAAAATCTCATTCTTAGGTTTTGCCATTTCTCCATGGCAAACCCATTCCGTGATGCCCACTAGGTTATTAGAGGGTCACAGTGAAAGTGAGGCTTTGAGTAATGTTTTCGAAACTCAATGGGCTTGATGTCATAGGGGTACCATGCAAAATGCTGAAGATGTTTCATGTTCCCTTTCTTTCTGTAGAAGCTCATTTCCATATATATTTCCCAGAGAGACTAGTCTCATGCCTTTCAGCATGTTAGGATCATCTCCCTATCTGAACTAATTATTCTAGTAATGATTCCCTTAGTTATCAATTGCTTACTGATGCATCATCTGTTCAGAAAACAAATTGCCTGTTGGCTATTTTAATAATGGTGAAAACGATTGAAGAGAAGATAAAGAGTATTTTTTTCTATTTACTGGATAGGGGGGCACAGAAAAGGACTCACCACAAATGCAAGTTGGCTTTGAGCCACGTTCTGTAAAACTGAACATTAGAAAATAAAGTAAATATAGAAATCTGTTACTGAAGTTCTATAGCTGTAAAAGAATAAACCTGACTCTGATGCTCTTTGCTGTTAAAGAATTCCTGGTGCATATTGTTTGGTAAAATGTGTTTGCCTATGTTTACCAAAAGTAATCTAATAGGAAAGAGAAAAACTTCCTCCAGTTTATTAAACAGCCTTGTAATGTAAGTGAGCTAGTCTAGGGAACTGTAGCCAAATTTGTGGAAGTACTAGGAGAGAATTACAACATAATAATGACACACAGCTAATGGTTATAGGCAGCGGTGCAATTCCATTAAACAAAACCGCTAGTGATAAACAGTTTACTTGGCAGGAAAGACCCTGCAACATTTATGCTACATTTTCTGAGCTGTGCAACTATGTGCTCCGTGGTATTTATGCAGAATACAACATTTTTTAAATGGGCCGCCTCAGAATTTGATTTTCTCCTACTGTACTTCCTTTATAATAATTATATATTATATTTTATATTTGTTACAAAAAAAAAAAGCATGCAGAGGATCATTTGTAAGTATCAGAATGTTATTTATAAAGAACATACTGCTTATGTTATTTAACGCCAGCAGTGCTTCTCACTGAATTGCTCCATCTGGAGAGTTTACTAGTCATAAATATTCACAGGCATCGTAGATCCAAGAGTAGAATCATGTAGACAGCACATTTAATTTCATTGTGTACACTTATATTTAACCAATGAGCTTGGTGAGAACTTACCAGTGAGGGACTGTTAGCTCTGCTAATATCTTTGGAAAAGGCAACAAAGTTGATTATTTTTAGTGGCCAGATGGTCCCACCTCTTTTGTAAAGCAGAACTGCACTGCATTAAACTTTTAAACAAGAAGCCACTTGCAGTCAAAGAAGTAACAACAAGGTTTTAACAAGCATCTAGGAACTAAAGGTAATGGGATGTAACAGGCCAGAGTTTGCATTTGGTTTGGAAGTTATCTGCAAAGTTAACCAAGGTTGCAAAACCATAGTTACAGGCAAAGAAGAAGAATCCTAATAAACTGAAGAAAGACTGTTTTGATCTCATTATTCCTATTTTTGAGTTCAGGGAAACTGCTATTTCTGAACTCACAACTTAATGCTAATCAGCATTGCTGGCTGACAGGCATCTAGGTATTTCTGTTCATGACACAATATACATATTCCTGCATGTCTTCTTATCCATGAGATTTAAGACTGAATCTGATGCTACTTACAAAGAATCTTACTGCTATAACATAGTTTTGGAGGAAAATGCAGAGTTATAGATTGATAATAAAGTGAAATCCATTCTATGGGAGCATAAATTATGTCATTTTCGTTAGTTAATCAATTGTGTAATCATACATAAAAAAAATCAAAGCAGACATGATTATTGGTAATGTCAAAAAGAATTTGTTTTCAAAATGTAAATACTAAAATATCTCATTTTTTTTAACGAATCAATGTCAGATAATGGCTGTTCCTTTTGCGAGGAGCATAATTTCACCATGAAAAATACTTTATCAGAATGAAGTCACAAACAAATATAGCAGTAAGACTAAAGGCGAACCTTTTTAAAGACCGATGGGATTATTCTCTAAAGTCCAAATTGTTGTGTAAAGGTGTGAATTCGCCAGCAAAAGACAGTCGCAGTCGCAACTTTATAATGAGAATATTGTCGCAGTCACGAATTTACAAAGGAAATGTTGTCAAAGTTGTAACATGAAAAATTGTCACGGTCACGACTTTATAATGGGAAAATTTACGCAGTCGCGGATTTGCTATGGGAATCCACGGTTTGAGAATTCAACAGTCAAATTCTCACTTTAGAGAATAACCCCCAAAGTGCTCCAACTGCAGCTGGATGACCTCCTTCTTCTCCCGCAGTGCGGGTGCTGATGAATGATGTCATCGCGCCTGCGTCAGGGCAGAGATCCCAATCGTCTGTCAATGTTTTTTCCTGGATATTAGGTACGGTCTATTCACTAAATTTAAAAGTAGAATTTCAAGCTGGCAAACACAATTTGGATTCAGTTTACTTCTGATTGGGCAACGGGTAAGTAAAATCTGGTATTGAATATAGGAAATTCAGATACATGGAAAGAACACAAGTAAGTAAGCCGGGAATGTAATACATATTGGTTCATGCATGGAAAGAATCTTCATGGTCTGTTTCTAATCCAATGATAAGACTATGGGGGATATCTATAAAGGTTTTCCCTTATTAATATACAATTGAAAAAAAACAACTTTTCAACCTGAAAAACGCTGTTTCTCCACCAAAAATCTTTTTGACTTTTAATAATACTGTTTTTATTGCAACTTGTAGACATATGTCAAAACAGTACATTTTTGCTATTAAGATAAACAGAAGGATTAGACTACGGACAGGCAGCAATAGCATGGAGTTGCTAGGCAAGTGCAGGTTATTTCACTGCATTCAAGCATAAGTCCAAGAGAGTTTGCATTCCAATTGACTGTGCATGTGTTTAGACTTATGGTACTGCTTATCTGCTGTTGATTTTAGTTTGTTGTATGAGGCAGGGGGAATTGGGTTAAACAGTAATTACCAGGGTAAAACTTGACTACCATGTTTCCCCGAAAATAAGACCTAGTGCAATTTTTTCCAAGCATAGAAATATAAGGCCTCCCCTGAAAATAAGACCCAGCTGCAGTAAAGTACGAGAAATATACTGTACTGGTACTGTGTTTCCCAGAAAATAAGACCTAGCACGTCTTTAGGAGCAAAAATTAATTTTAGACCCTGTCTTATTTTTGGGGAAACACGGTAAGAGGTGCCATTTAAAAAAAAAAAAAATGGTATAATGTAAATGTAAGTTTTTCTTTTTTAAAGAAGAACCATAGTGCCGATATAACTGCTCACATACATATAAAACTCCTTTATACTAAGCCAATTGCTAAGACAAATAGTTAAAAAAACGTTTAGGGAAGAAGTAATACTTGCCATTGGCTTGATTTATACAGTTCTAATGGAGCTGACATTCTGTCCTCCCCCACTCCCCCTCCCCCCTCACATTCCACAGTAGACGACAATGTCTTCCACATTAGACAAAATGTCTGCAAAAATGTCTGCCTCCTACAGGAGTTTTACAAGGCTGAGTAATAAATCATCCTGCTTCAGATGAAACATCTACTGGGATGAATGGCTTCTCACTAAGGTAGTACAACATATGTAAAGATGTAATCTGACTATAGTTTTCCTTTAAAGAAAAAAAATATAGATTAACACTGATAAATACATTTCATAAATATTTATTTGTAATTTATTTCATGCAAAACTATATTTCAGCAAATTTATTGTTGTGGTCCTAAAATTTAATCAATGCAAAGGCAAAGCATTTAGGGGGTTATTCTGTAAAGTCTGAATTGTCGTGTAAAGGTCTGAATTCGCCAGCTAAAGACAGTCACAATAGACTGCTACTGTCGTAGTCGTGATTTTATAATGAGAATTTTGTCGCAGTCGCAACTTTACAAAGGAAATGTCAAAGCTGGAACTTTAAAAAAAATTATTGCAGTCGCAACTTTATAATGGGAGAATTGTCGCAGTTGTGACTTTATAATGGGAGAATTGTCGCAGTTGTGACTGTATAATGGGAATCCACTGACTACGAATTCGACAGTCAAATTCTCACTTTACAGAATGACCCCTACGAGCAATGGAATGAAGTGGATACCTGTTTTAGCAAAACCCTGATTACCACGCTGGCATAAGTTTTAATAAAAATCATGTAAATGTTAATCCACAGAGATATATTAGTCTTCATGGAACCTGAAAGGATTTTCTTCTTATCTACTTATGTGATGCAACTGATAATGGCTTCAGTGAATATGTTGCTATGTTACTGATCAAAGCCTGCCTAATACAGTGAGTGGGCGATTGCAGTAAAACCTTTCTGTGCATAGGTGAATAATATCATTATATTACTGTCATTCCACAAATGATTGTTTTATTCTTATTTGTAGCAAACAATACACATATCAGATGCTGAGTTACAGGGATTGAAGCAGTCATGACTGCACTTGAGCCAGTACCTTTAGGAGGGCGAGTTACTCTGCTGCACCATAGCCCTTGTATACCTGTATACATCCTCAAAGCCCCCAAAATACAGGTTAATTTGGGTGGGAGCTTGGGATGCATTTATACATTTCATAATATTAAAATATCCATTTGCTTAAAATAATGTTTTAGTATGAAAAATGTTTTCAAATAAAAATGGATTTTGCAAAAATGAAAATATAGCATATGTGAAAACATATTCTTAAATTAATAAATTTTGAAAGGAACAGCCTAGCCCGCAACAATTATTTGTTAGTCTATTTGTCGCTGTTAAATAAATGCTTTCACTATATATTTTAAACTTATTTCCTTTTTCCAGTTAATAAGCACTTTCTTTTAGAAGCTCATTCTCCCTGTCACTACTTACTATTCAGCTGTTCAGTTTGGATTAAAAAGTGCACCTGTCACCGCAAAACATCAATACTAATTTAAGTTCTACTAATTAAATAAACAATTTTGTAAATATACATGTATTTAAAAAATGTACCTTTAAGCAGCTTTTCTCTCCGTCATCTTCCCTGTCAGGTGACTTTTCTTTCCCTAGTCGGGTTGGGCGGAGCTAAATGATGATTGACATTACAGCTCCTCCAATCAGATCCCTTAAATCACGATCTAGCAGGTATCTAATTAGAGGAGCTGTAATGTCAGTCATCATTTAGCCCCACCCAACCCGACTCTGAAAAGAAAAGTCGGGCTGACAGGGAAGATGCCAGACAGAAACGCTGCATAAAAGTACATTTTTTTAAATACATATATAATTACAAAATCACTAATTTCATTAGTAGAACCTAAATTAGTATTGGAGTTTTGAGGTGACAGGTGCACTTTAAGGAATTGACGAACTGAGAATTTTGAGCAACCAATCAGAAAATTTTAGGTGTGCAACGTCACAGATCTGCTGCCCACTTACTTTGTTCAGACTGTTTTTTTCTGATTTTTTGTTGTTCAAAACTAATCAGCTGAAGAGGAAGTGGGGTGAGAGAATAGTGGCTTCTGTAAGAAAGTAGCTATAAATGTAAATAACAATGAAAATAAATATATAATATATATATTGCAAAATTCATTCCCTATTCACTAAACAGAGAATTTGCATAGTGAAGACGTGACGAATCAGTAGCTGCCTCTTGCATAGTGTCATAGCAAAATGGACAGTCTGGCAAAGTAAAACTGACAAATGTGACACAATGCTCCTTGTTGAATTCACTACTGTGACAGACTTTGATGCTTAGTAAATAGGCAAACTACCTGTGCACGTGCATGCAAAATGGTGAAAATTGCTCCATAATTCCGCTGTCAAATTAGTCTCGAATTTGCCACATCACAGAGTTTGCTGAATACACGAGTATGGGGAAGTGGCAAATAAATGTGAATTCACACCTTTATGGGATTATTTGGCCTTTCATGAATAAGCCCCTCAATGTCAAAAACTGGTGGAGGCTGACCTGTTCCTTTAAATCTAAGAAACGGAAATGGTAGCATGCAAAATGGTTTTTGGAAACCTAACCATGTTTAGAGTTTACATTGACTTAAAAACAGTTAAATCATTACTAATGTTGCAAATGTAATTTTCAGAAGGTTTTACTTATGCAAATTCCTATTTCATTCTAAACGAATCTTGTTTACATGCTAACTGGTTATTAGGCAAACCTTTGTAATTATGTTAGCAACATTAACACCCTGGCTGAAAGGTATGTAGGACTCTGGCATTTCTAAACTTTCATTTTAGGTTAAAAAATAGCCAAAATGAAACAGCTTTATTGAAAAACACATTGGCATCTATTTTGTGAGCTGAAGGCTATTCATCAGGTAGCCAAGAAACTAAAGATTTTATAAAATGATGTCTGTTATTGTACTGTGAGAAGAAGGCAAATGGCATCTAACCAAGATAGAAAAACAAAGGCCCAGATGCACAATTATACTGGGGGGAAAGAGCCAATGGGCAAAATTTATTAGGCCCGAAAAGACTCGAATGGTCGGATTCAAGTCTTTTCGGGCTCAATTTGGCAAGATTCTCGAGGGAATCTCGTTTTCCAGATTGTGGAAATCGGTGTTTTTCGATTTCCATAATGTGGAAATCGGGTATTTCCACCGAAAAGTAGCCATAACTTGTATGGCTATGAAAATTTTCGATGGAAATCGAAAAACACCGATTTAGCTGTCTTTCCGACTTTGTTAAATTTCGTCCAAAGTCTACATTTTGAGTAAAAGATGTCTTACAGGTTCTGGTTTGGCAGTTTCCTAAATCATCTGCAAAAGTAAAAGTAAGTCTGCAATTTTAGTCTTGTAGACAGAATTACAAGAAAAACGTTATATCTAAAACTAGCAAATAGAAAGAAAATGTTAAATAAAAACATAGATCCTTTGTTGGGAATGAATAGAGAAGATTAATGTGGACTGATAAGTCCAAGTTGAAGGTGTTGGTGCTTTGCACAAACTGCCCAGCTCTAAAAGACCATGCAGTATTCATAAATTATTTTAGATCTATTTACCTGTACAATAAGTCCTTTATAATATCATTTTTGTCCTTTACATCCCTGGACAAAAAAACATTGAAGTTACCATAATAGAATCAAAAAGCAACAAATGGTAATTTTCAGCCAACTTCAAGATAAACAGAAATACTAAAGCTATTTTGACTGCTTTCCCCAGTTCTACATAGCCACCTTGAAAGGGTGGCATATATAAATATTATCTGCCCTAACACAGTTATCAGTGTAATGGCTACCATTTACAGATTGTGAACAGCGAATAGTAATATAATATGATAAGGGTGCCAGGGTTTCTTTGCAATAACAGTTTATTAAGAGAACCAGCACACAGTGTAACAAAAACTACAGTATGTTACTCTGAATTTCATACAGTTGTACACTTGCAGTATCAGGTGGTGGGCTGGAAGTCTTACTCCCACTTCATTCTGGCTACTTCATGGAAACTGACTGCTAGGTTTCCAAACTGATGTGCTCCTCACGATGGTTACCCTCCATGTGTTCTCCTTCTGTTCTGTCTTCAGCCCTATAAAGCCCCAGCAAGTGAAACCAAGGTGATATCTTAATGGGGAACTCCCATTAGAGATAAAGAGATTCCTACACAATCCTCTGGGAAGGCCAGGTATAGGAATTCATTCCCAGACAAAGCTAATAGATGCCTGGCACATCAAACAGACTTTACAAGCACCTGACAGATACAGTAAACCCACAAAGGGAAAATTAAAAGCTTTAAGGGAGAATATCTATAAATATATACATTTCTTCACTTAATAATTGTCACCTGTTTCTTTGATTTGAAGATTTTCCTCAGTGAAATTGAAAAAGTTTTAATAAAAAAAGAACCAAAGTCTTTTTTATTAGTTCAATGAACATACACAGCATTAGCAAAAACATTGTTAGTAAAACATTGATGGTAAAAGATCATAAAAAAATAAATGATCAGTTAGGCAATACAGAACATGGTGGAAATGACAAAAAAATACATTAAATGAGAAATGTATCCTATAACAGGGTGAAAAGGAACAAAACCTAGTAGAACAGTTTCAAAATCCATTTAGTCCCTTTATAAACATGTCCCTAGATGCGCAAATTGCAACTTTATAGAAAATAAAGATCTGTCCAATCTGTTTTCATTTTATTTATTCCGGAACTTTTTTGTCTGTCTCACATTATCTTCCTTTTTTCTTCTGAATTCCATTATAACCCTCCACCAAACATAATTATTTTTCCTCAAGTCTGCTACTTTTTCTATTTTGTAGCGATAATGGAAAAAAAAAACTCAATGTTATATTTCCTTCTTTATTTTATTTGCCTTTACCAATTTACTTAATCATGCCTAGCATAAAGAAAACGGCTGTGTTGCTGACGCATTACCACTTAGAAAAGCTTTTAAAATGGTTAAAAACCATTAATTTAATGGCAAACAATCCCTTGTATTCCTGTAACTCGCCCCAGCGTCTCTCTCTGTTCTGTTTCTCAGTCCACTGCAGCAGTAATACAGAGGTGGGTCCTTCTGGAGGCTGAAGGATAAAACCAGCAATTTAACACAATTTACATAAAGCTGTGCTTTCTCATTTCTGCCTGACACAAGTGACCCCTATTTATAATGCAGGAATGAATGTCTGCAGATGCTGTAAAATTGTACATATTAAAAATGGTGTTTTTCAATGAAAAATTTGTCTATTGCGCTAGTACATTTTTGGGAAAGAGGAGCAAACAGCTTTGTTTTAAAGGAGAACTAAAGCTGTAAAAAAAAAGCTATATTAAAGGGGAACTATAGTCAGATTACATTATATGCAGTACTATACCATAGTAAAAAGCATTTTACCCAGTAGTTTTTCCATCTGAAGCTGGATGATTTAATACACTGCACTGCAAAACTCCTGCACCAGGAAATGTGTGTGTGACCATGTACCAGCCAGATTTCCATGAAAAG
>JAKJJM010035877.1:0-12539 GCA_021901965.1 Pipa carvalhoi
CGGGAAGGAATTTTTTTCCCTAATATGAGGACAATTGGCTCTTGCCTCATGGGTTTTTTGCCTTCCTCTGGATCAACATTGCAGGATAATAGGCTGAACTGGATGGACTTGTGTCTTTTTTCTGCCTTATAAACTATGTTACATGGCTGTGGATAAGTGCACTAATCCACATGCAGGGGTCAAGGATGTCAGTGAGATGGTGCATCAAACTTTGGTTTTGTGTAGGGATGCAGCTTAATTGAGCAGTGGTAGAGGGGGTTGCTTCGGCAAACTGCCGTACATAACAGGTATCAGAAGAAGTAACAAATGTGCACAATATGTTGGCTTTATACATGTAATAGAGATCAGTTAGCATGTGTTGGAGAGACAAAGCCTGGGAATGTGCCACAAGATTTTAAGCCCGAAGACATCTGTATGAAGAGAAACCAGATGCAGATTGGTTTCACATTTAGTGCCAGTCATGTAGGGCCTCCCTTCAATGTGCTATAACTCTATAGCTACTTCAATTAGATCAGGGCTGCACTGGCTGTTTTGCAGTTTAGACAGAAAATTAGTATCCTGTGGGATAATCCACACAGGCTATTTTGTTTTGCCATAACCTCAAAGATTTAATTGGGTTGCTGCAGGCTTTTTCCTTTGTAGACACATAGGACCTTACTGCCTAAAGGCTGAATATTTGCATATAGCTATGAATTCTCATTTGATCGCCACTTCCCAGTGTTCAATCATTGAGCAAACGCTTTGATATGGTGTATACTTGTTTAATTCAGGGACTACGATAGTTGCATATTAACAGAGCACTTTGCATATACAGCAAGTAGCAGTCATGAACTCAACAAGGCATAATGTTCTGAATTTACCCATTTGACTTTGCCACATCAGAGTGGTGAATTAGGAGGTTGATGGCAGGGCTCCAGCGTGGCATAAGGAGACTATTCAAGCATTACAAGGGCAACTTCGACTAAATTAGTCTACAACAAAACTTGAACTAGGGACAAGGTGGCATAGAAAGTTAGTGGTATATGATGAGGATGACATCAGTGCACTTCACTGGGGGAACTCTTATCAATTCACATCCTACATCTATTCGACTGATTTTGCCACAGTATGCATGTGACTGCATCCATAGCAGTCCACTTTAATGTATCCACAGCTTCTTAAATAAGGAGTGAATTCACAACTATTGTAGCAAATTTAGTGCATTTAGTCAATAAGGCCCATAATTTTTAATGGGAGTTATTAAACAAGCATATGTTTTCTCTTTCTGTGGTACTATTTTGCTTGTAAATATGAAATATCTGTGAAGATCAAGCTTTCACAGAAGTGATCTTACTAGAGGTTCTGCTATAAAAGGCATTGGGGACAAATCACTCTTTGCAGTTTAGGATTGGTGGTGTATGTATTTTTTTTCGTTTGATATTGCAAGAACAAAATGAAGCTTTGCACAGATTTTGAACATATTTATAACTTTGGATATTTATCTAAAAGCTAGCATTACCAATAAAAAATGGAGAGCCTGCAGAAGCCACCATCAGCGCATAAGCTATGAGAGGGGAAAAAAATTTAATCCAAGAAAATATCGTCAATTAGTCTTTCCCATGCTAAAGTATTGATTCTGGCACCAAAGGGGGATGCTGACTAAGGGGGTCAATTCCATAAACTGTGAATTTGCCTTCACGAATTCACAAGCAGTGGACTCCCATTATAAAGTCGCGACTGTGTCAATTTTTTAGTCGCGGTTTTATAATGGAAGAATTGTCGCGGTCGCGACTTTATAACGGGAGTCCGCTACTTATGAATTCGGCAAGGCAAATTCACAGTTTACAGAATGACCCCTAAATGTTTTAGCAACCATAATGTAAAGTATACCTGTTTATATGAATTCATTGTATTTGTTTCCCCATACATGTTTAGCGGAACAGCCATTTATTTAATTAATAGATGCACAAACATTAACCACATCTCTTGGGTCTCAAGATGTTGAATTTAGGGATTCCTGTTCCTTTTTAAACTAAACTACTAAATATATATTTTACAGTAGGCTCTACAGAAGAACATAGGCATTTGAAAAGTCTTCCATCTTGTACTGCAAAATGAAAGAAGATGCCACAAAACTGTTGAATTATATTTTTATTCTCGTTATAAGCTGCAGTGAAAAAACAGTTATGAACTGCACCAGTCTTTTCTGGGGGGGCGGAGGCCACGCTCGTACAACACTCCATGGATTTCTTGTATAAACTAGTGTAGAACATGATCAGGGGGGAAAAAAAAAAAAAATTCTTCCACAGTGAACTTCAGGTAATCAGACTGCAGGTGTGCTCAAATCCAGTAAGATGGGTTAAAAAGGAAAATCTGCAGTTTCAAAGTTTGGATAATATCCATATTGCATTAAAGGTCATAAAAGTTATATTCAAAAGCAGCAATAATTTGCAGACACCAAACATGTGTAGACCATAGTTAGGGAAGAAAAAAATAAAAAATAAAATCAGGAGTAGATTTAAACTCCCTAATTGGGAACTTCACTTGCAGCCAGAAAAAAGGTAGTCATTAATGTTATCTGCCACTGTTTCACATCATTCCATACTTTAGTAAGAACACTGGGGCAAATATATATCTTATTGAAAATATCTAACAAGAAAGAATTAAAAACCAAATTAAACGCCAGGAGAAAAAAAAAAAAAAAAAAAGTAGGGAATGCAAACACACACACATTTTATTAGAGTATCCGCTCTAATACGTTTTTGTTCTCCGTGAAATAGATACTTTAGTTACATGATTTGTAGAAAATATGTATAAGCTGACATGGGGATTTGCAACAGCAGGTAGGTTTGACAGATTTAAAGGGAAACATTAGCTTATGTGCAATTTTCACAATTATACATACATACACACACACACACACACGGATGGAAGAAAGAAGAAGAAGAAAAAAAAAAAAAAAAAAAAAGAGCATCCCCCTCAAATTCAGCCATCAGGTTGTGTATAAGAGTTTAAAGGAGTGCATTTATTGCCACATATATGAAGTTCCATTAATATGTCACAAAATTAAAAAAGAGCAGTGTAAAGATGGATTTAAGGCCAAATCACTGGACTGACTACAATTCACTGTTAGTGAAATTTCCCAAAGTACAAAAAGTTCTTATTGAAGAAACTCAACTTTTTTACAAAGCTGGGTTTACTAAAGTGACCCGGAATAAAGGTCTTCAAAATGATGCACTGCGCAAGTTTGTTAGCCCTTTTACCAGTTGAAGTAATTGAGATAACCTGCTAAAGAACTGCAGTTTTATTTTCCTTTTTACATAAACAGCTTACTGTAGCACTGTATGGTTAGTTAATTTGAGAACTATAATCTACTGTTGAATGTTTATTTTGCAAAACTTGAGATGTTTCCACAGGTATGTCTGCAAAATACTAAAGGTAGATTAATTTGTGACAGGGATTTTTGCATATTATTAAAAGACAACATAAAAGGTAACAATCTTGGGAATAAAAATAATCCAATCATTAACAAGTAATTTGCAGTCTAGGGCAGAATGTTAAGCCACAGCAAGCATTTTAAATATGTATTATGGCATGCCACATCTAAAACCCCATTTAGAACATAGGCCATCTCTCAGAAAATTTATAACTACAAAATTCAGTTTTCAACAGGGCAATGTATTTAGCAGAATGAAACGTAGTACAACTTCAAGCAGTATTTTAAACCATCTCTAAAAAGGTGGAGAGAAAAGCTTTTACAAAATTAAGTATACCTGTAGGAAGAATATACATGGGATTCAACTGCAAATAAATATCTATTAACTATTAAACAAAACTAACTCTGAACTTTTAACAGTTATGTAAATGCTTTTTTTGGGTACTTCAGCATTTAGTGTGGCTTGTACATTTACCTCACGAAAGGATACAACCAGCATGTAAATAAGTGCATAAACTGACAAATTTAAAAAGCCTATGAAGATTATTGGAGGGGTGGGGCTGTTTTGTATTTAATATTCTTCAGCGTACTAAAACACACAAAGTGAATCCAATAAAGATTCTTGTATTGATTAAAGGTTAAATATTCATTGCATGACCATCATAGCACCTCTGTACATAATCATACAATCACCGGTATTAACTATAGTTCTTAAACAAAACCAAAAATCAATATACATAATTCTGCACAGAGTAAACAGAAAAACTAAGTGAATGGTAGGGGGGAAAAAAGAAGCCTATATATTTGAAAATTGCCCGGTTAAGTTTTGGGCAGTTTCAATACTGTTGAAGCAAATTGCAGGGTGCAATTGGAAGGGGGGGGGAAAAAAAAAAAATCTGATATTTTCCCTTTGTAAAAATAAGGTCACTTTGCATTAAATGGACTGATGTTCACTTACAATGATCTTTCCCAATACCATACAATATCAGATGTTTCCTAGGTAAATATTTTAAATTAAGAAAAAAAAAAGCCAGCTACAAGAGGCATCTATGGTAATACCTAGTAATTCCTTTATGGCAATCATTATTGAATTCACTTGTCTTAAACAGTGAAAGGGGTGAGAAAAGGGAGTTTTTCATGGTTCCTTTATTAAACAGTATGTTGAGGATCAAGTGGCTTTCAAGCAGCATGGTGATTGTTTTATTTGTTGCAATTTAGATCATTCTGTTGCGTTTATGGGTTGGTGAGTCTGTAATGACATCGCCACACTGGGCTGAGGTACGCTTTCTAGTTCCACCATTGTCCAAGTGGAGCGCCATTTCTTCTGATATGAAAGTGTTTAAGTCCACATCGTGAAGTCCATTTCTCCTACGGCTAGTGTTGGAACTGCCACTTACATGAGTAGGTGACCCTGGAGTACTTGAACGGACACTTATACTAGCCATTGCACCACTTAGACCTAAAAGGAAAAAAAAAAAAAAAAAGTACTTTATTAAAATAAATTGTCCCTCATAACGTTGAATAATAAAAATGTCTATTTAAAAAAGGACAAAGAATCAAAACAATTGCCTCAAAAGACTTAAAGGACTAGTAACACCCATAAAAAGAAAAAAAATACTCTTTGGATTGTCATGGCAGTTATTCAAATACTGCACTTGTAAGAATGTTATCTTTGAAGCTAGTCATTAATTGTACTGCTTTCTGTGCGGATAGAGCCCATGTTGTTAAACATCTCACCCAGCTACCATTGTTCTATCACATTGCTGTAAAATACAACGTTGGCACAGTGACCTGTTCTAGACCTTAGATAACAAGAAACCTGTCCATCATGCTTTCTTTCCTCATTTTGCTGCTACAGTGCAAATGCAGACATATGCTGCTCCCACCCCTGCCAGCCTCTATATGGGTCTCGTTCTGGTTATAAAGTTATAAGGGGTTCTTCAGTCTCAACACATTCAAGCAAGGTAAATAAGTGCCAGTGTTTTACTAAGCCTTTTGTAGATTGCACTTTTAAGCTGGGTTCACACGAGTGTATGATGCGCAGCCCATCATACGCTCCTGTGATAAGAAAAAACCGCTGCACCGCTCTGCCCTATGGAACTTCCTTGTTCCGGACAGACGAGCGAACGCCAGCCGTCGCATTTTTGCCAGCGTACGGCCAGAAACAAGGAAGTCTATGTGGCAGAGAAGCGCGGCATATTTATGGGTTCACATGAATGTATGATGTGCAGTGTTCATACACTGTGCATCATACACTCGTGTGAACACAGCCTTACTCCAGTTCCAGCTACTGAACTCTGCAGCCTGGTCAAATGATTGTTGGTCTCAGTGTAGCTTTTCATAGCCAGTTTAAGGAAAAAGCCTTTTGGACAAATTCTGTGTGATTTAATGCAACTTCCACTTCATATCATTTAAAGAAACAGCAACCACTGAGAAACAAACAGAATATAATTTACTGTAACTATGTTGACGGAGAAGCATGAGAAGGCCAAAGCACTTGACACACGACTTAAAAACCATAGACCTCTTTCCAGAGGAAGAAGAAAAAAACAACCAAATCCTTATGTGCTACTTTAAAATAAGATATAGATATCTACAACAAACCAAACATATTAGATTCAAAATATCATAACAAAATTTGCTTCATTTAAAGGGAATTAGTATAGAAATAAGCAAAACAAAGTGCTTAAATATGAGAGTATTGGCTATAAAGGAACAAGAACTTCTGCATCAAAATCAACTACACCACTTAAAACAACTAGTAAAAGTCTAGCAGAAAAGCAGTAGTGAGATATGTCAATTTAGCCACACTCCTAAAATGATATTCTAGGCCATAAGAGACATGACATATAGAACTAACCACACTGCTAATGAGAACTCTAGTTGCCCACAATAAATAACTCATTCTTTACAGTAGGACCCAGGTGAATAGCTGGATCAGATTTATACAAACTTTGATACTTTAAAACCTTCCCAACAGAGAAAAAAATGGGAAATAAGTAAATCCTAATAGTGCAAATAAAAAGTTAAATACAATGAATACTTGATAGCAAGTACTAGGTCTCCTATGTGAAAATAACCAATGCTTTTTCAAGGTAAGTGCAGTGCGGTGGCTCAGTGGTTAACACTGCTGCAGCGCTGAGGTACTAGGTTCAATTCTACCCTGGACTTCATCTGCATGGAGTTTGTATGTTCTCCCCGCACCGGCTTCGGTTGTAGTAGCTGTTGAGCAGAAAGGGGATGGAGACCCCATCTCTATTATATAAATCCCAAACTTGCCCATTTCCCTGTTATGCTGCAGGTGAGCAGATAGGGGAAATGGGCAAGTTTGGGATTTATATAATAGAGATGGGGTCTCCAGCCCCTTTCTGCTCACTTGCAGCAGAGCTCAACAGCTACTATATCAGAAGGAGAAATACTCCCTACTTTGTCAGCTTATTTATAGTAACAGGAATCTAGTGCCAGTAGGGCTGTTATGGGGAGGGATATCTTGAGGGAAATTAAATTACTAATCACAAAGGATATATTGTGACAGAGAATACCTTAAAGGCAAGGTGTTACATTGTAATGAAATTAACATAGTAATATAGTTAATACAATGGGAATGTAGCAAATGTTATGACACTTATGAAATTAACATAACAGTTAATTTTATTGAACTTTCCAATTTGCCACATCCCCACAGTGGAGCTGCTGGGGAAAAAAAAAGCACCGAGATGCATCCAAACCTATATTATACTTCAGTGGAAGTTGTCAGACCAAAAACATTGCTGATATATTAAAAAAAAAAAAAAAAAAAAAACCCCATACACACACTACGACAATTTTGCTGCATGGTATATAAATTAGTGCGTGGTTACGTTGTACACAATGGCTACAAAAACATACCACATCATGAGCTGAAACAAAAATTATATATGACTTTTTTTTGACTACACAGAAGCCTTGGTGGACTTAATTGGAAATGGGCTCTGTCTAGTTTTAAAAGACAGTAAACCCAGAAAAAAAAAAAATTCCATTTGAATTCCCCACTGGTAAAAGTTATCTTTCAAGTAGAAATTCCTGATTGGTATTATTTTGAGTTTGTTTTTCTTCCTTGTGATTGCAGCCATGTTTTTTCTGTTAATCAAATGAACCCCCACTTGGTCAGATCATTTTGTAAAGAACCTTTATTAATAAATACCCAAGGACATACCTTAGAAAGCCCAATTTGGCTGGAAAAAAATTTATATATGCATTCACTTTCAAATTTGTGATTTTCCAAGTACTGCATAGGAATAACTGCTATGCCAATCCAAATCATTTTCTTTTTCTGGTGTTCAACAATATTATTCAGGAAAGTGGTGGCAGTGTGAGCTGCAATGGTGGTCTTCATGTCAACATTGCAGGGGGAAAATTAAATAAACTCCCATTAACTTCAGTATAATTACAATAGATTGAATAATGCATAGAGCCAGGTAAAACTTCAGAAGCATCTTTCATAACTCTTGCGAAAAATTAATGTGTTCATCTTAAACAGATCTGTTGCTTTGAATCATTAAGCTAGTTTACAGATGATCGGACATGTCATCTGAATGGGGATGTACCTTACAAGAAGGTTCAAGCCAGGCTGAGAAAATCAATGGTAATGCAAACGAAAGCCCTCACTCACTTGCCTCAAATGGTCCCTAGCAGACAGTTTCTTGAACAGAATTCCAACCAAGCAACAAACAACTTAACTTATTTCACCATTACTATTGCAGGGGAAATTGCAAAAAAGTGACATTTAACACATAAAAATGTGTAACTACTACTTACTATATATGAACGTATTTTAAATAAAAATTAAATTCAAATAGAAGACAACAGGAAAGGGAAATGAAAAGTGTCACATCTGAAAGAAAGTCAATAGTTTCAAAAAAAGATTGTTACCATGGAGAGCTATTGCTTCTCGGAAAGGCTGCAAGTCAGTCTCTACAGATGAGCCAGTTTCTGTTGGAGTAGCTCGATTAGGGGATACAACAGTCAGTCTTGGGGGAGCACGTGAGTTTCGTGGAGGGGGAACTTTACCACAAAGAAAGCTGATCAAATCCTCTCTACGAATAGTTCTTCGACGTTTTTTAACCCAAGCTAATACATCCTTATTACGTCTCTGATAGCCAATTTGGATTCCTAAGTCAAAGCTCCGTTGATGGGCATCCACACTTTCTGCAACAGAAAAAAAAAAATGTAAGTTTCGGATTCTAATATTTCATGCATAACTGCCATGGAAACACCACTGTGCCCATCTAGAAGAAAAAATGTATAAGAAAGGGATAAATGAATCTCATTCCTACGCATTATGCTTTAACATAGTATGCTCAGCTATGTATGAAAATAGCCAAATATACTTTGCAAGATAGCATGCAGCACAGCCTCTGAAATATAAACACCATCAAGAGATTATCCTGGAAGCAGTCAGTTTAAATGATTACGTTGTCATCTGCTAACAGTTATTGAAACCAAGGCCTTTGCAATTCTGCCAGTGGCAAATGGCTATTTTGTAAAAATATTTTCTGAAACAAATGGATACTTGAATGCGTAATCTGCTCAATATTCATCTAGTATATCAACAGGTCACAGCTTGGAATTGCTGACTTATGACATTCAAATCACTGGGGCATGAGTCACTAATCTATGTTAGGACAACTGGAGGTTATTAAAATAAGCAGGGACATTTCTTGTATAGAATATCTTTAAAGGCCGCCAACACCAGAAAATAAAAGTTGTTATTTAAATTAACATGGTAATTATTCTTGGGCATACTGAAACTTGAATTTTCAACTTTTTTTTCCATTGTGTGTTGTGATCACTGCTGTTGCAGCCATGCTTTATGAAAAACAAAGCAAGCAAAACAAGTCTGGAATTCAGAGCATTTTGACAAGTATATTGTAGGAAAGATTGCCATTCCAAACCAAATAGAATTGTCTCTTTCTGGTGTTACTGATCCTTTAAGGCCAGTGACACTGGCTGTTTTGCAGCTGAGCTGGTAAAATAGTATCCATTGTTTCCTGTGGGATATTCCACTCACACTATTTTGTTCTGCACCATAGACAATAATGAGTCTAATTAAGAACAGCTCAGCTACAAAACTGCCAGTGTGTCACTAGTCTAAGAAGGGACACATGCATAAAAGTATAAACATTTCCCCTATACTATTACCTCAGGAAATTTCAAACCTGAATCCCTGGCAGAGCACTACATCACCAACAAGAATATCTTGCTAAGCTCATACAAATCATGCCTTTTTATATGATCAGTCATAAAAAGGAAGAACAAGCAGCAATTTAATTTAATGAAAGAAAATGTAAATACATCTTAAAATCAATTTTAGTTCTGGCAGTAAATTGAACCGCAGCACAAGAGTATATCCAAGATGTTGCGTTACTTCTAGTAAGACCACAAACAGCAAATATCATGACCACCAGGAAAAATACACTCCACACAAAAAATCACAACATTCCTCTGTTTTGACACAAAGTAATCTGTTAAATTTGATGGCCGTATTCTTCAAACATAAAAAAACAAATAAACACAATTCCTTTATGACAAGTGATGTAGGAAGTTGCTTAAACATATTTAAATTGCTTGGAAGCAAATGGCTTACAACAGCTTTAGACTTGTCAGGGCTATTATTATTTTGCATTGATAATATCTACAGGTATATAACGAAATACCCGATGTGACAGCACATACAGATTTTAATAAAATAAATGTGCTAAAAACAGTTGCCACTTTTATGATTGCATATTGTTTGAGGTATGCTGCACCCCATAAATAAATTTCAGGTCAATCCTTTAATTAAAAAAAAAAATCTCTCCCTCCCTCTTGGTGTTTTGATGCATTTATATATACTATATTATTTGTATGCTCAGACTAGATACATTTCAGGAAACAATGTTAAACCCTGAAATTATTTTATTCACTAAATACATTGACTTGAGCGATATCAAATGTTTTTCTTTTTGAAAATTATAATACTAACACACCCTTTTAGGGGTAGTCCACTTAGAAATTAATTTTTGGTATGTTGCAGTGGTTTTCTAATATATTATTCAACTGGGCTTTATCTTTTATGATTTGTTTTTAGAATAGTTTTACTTTGATTTACTTCATCTTTTGGTTTGTTTGTTAAATCTTATTTGACCCTCAACCAGTTTATCAATTAATGATATTGATTATTTTATTTAGAAGACTTTTTTTTTTTTTTTTTTTTACTACTTATGTCCATTTGCTAAACTATAGCTCTCATAGCCTGTACTTTTAGTGGTCGGTTGCTAGGTTAACAGACCCTAACCAATGAAAAAACGTTCTGAATAATAAGTTAAAAAAAATTTTTTTAAGACTATCTGCAGTCTTGGAATTCAGCTATCTACAACATACTAAAAGTTCCCAGGTGAACAACCCCTTTAGCTGATGCCAAAGACCACTGTTGCCCTTTATATTTCGAATAGCAAAATTAAGGCAATAAAGTGGGGACAAAGACAGCAATACAAAGAGGTGTGCTGCAAACCAACATTTACTTTTATGCATGCTAACAGATTTTGTCTATAATTTTAAAATTGCATTCAAATCTCTGTCTGTCTTTCTTGTATGAGTCAACCTCCACTTACACACTAGTTTGAATACATAGACAGATGAGTAGCCTGTTACTGCTCATAGCACTATGCTTTCAAAGTACTTCAGCACTGTGTTAATTACAGAGCACAGTTACATTGTCAGTGCTCACTAGTTAACCTGTCAGTGCCATTTAAGTATACCTTTCCTAAAAATGCAGCAACTGTTTAGTTTCTTGGCAGACTGCCAGACTTTATGTTTAAGAAAAAAAATGTGATGGCAATAACTAGTTTTTGTGTTTTTCATAGTTACAGTAATTCATGATCTGTACACTGCAAGTCCACATGAATATATTTGCACAAACTTGTGTTAAGAACCATTAACATAAGAGAAAACCTCCACTTGGAATGGCATGCAATTAATCCCATGCAGTACCAAAAATGTTTCTTATTCTAATGGCTGGTTGCTGCCTTCTTTGTTAACTGGGCTTAGTAGTGCAGCGGCCCCCAACCTTTTCTGGATCGGGGGCCGGTTCCGACCCAGAAAAGGTTTGACGGACCAGTGGGTGGGTGGAACCAATATGCATGCCGACAGCCGCATAGCGGCGACTCTCTTCATGTGTGCACATCACCAATAGGCAGCATGGTGTCGAAGGGCCTGCAGACCGGTAGTTGTCAGAGACCCGGTATCTGAGGACCCCTGTTGTAGAGCACTACATGAATGTGCATTCTCTAATGTCACATAGAACAGTAACCTATAAAAGATGGCTACAGCTAACAAGCAGGAAGATCAAACATAATGAAATACAATTCAATGATTCAACTTCAAAAACAACATTTTTACAAATACTGTGTAGCAATAATCACTATGCCAATCCAGATGGATTTTAGCTTTTTTATGATGTTATGGATTCTTTATGTAGCCAGCAGACACAAGGGTAAATTATTAACAAATATAAACAAATACAATGAGGAAAGGAGTGCATAGGTCTAATTACTTATTGCAACCAATAAGATTTATTATTTCATTCTATATAGAGGAAAGTTAGAATATGTGTTTATGGGTTGCTGATGGTACTACATATACCTTTATTGTATTGCCTAACTTTAAAATCAATAACCCAAAATGTCAAGTTTTAAATAATCCAAATTTAATTTTAAACAGTCCTCCGCTGTTTTTTTGTGACTGAAAAAATATGCGGCTTTTGTTAAGAAAAAAAAAAAGTTCTCTCAAACACGATGCTAACAGGATCACCAGCTATCCCTGTTGTAAACAAATTTTTAGAGTACCATAATCTGCAGCAGGCTTTAAAGTGCACCTGTCAGCTTGTCCTGATTTGAAGCTGTGGAAGCTGCCATCTTGTGCCCAACCTACCAATCAACCACTCTGACACGCCCCCTAAGGCGTGTCAGATATGCTTGTGCGTATTGCAGGAGGAAGGCTGATAGGAGGCGCTTACTTGTCAATCAAGTAATCTGCGCCTCCTCCTACAGCCTTTCTATCCGACAAGCCTGCAGTGTCGACAATGTTGTTTCAAGCTGACAGGTGC
>JAKJJM010035883.1:0-12575 GCA_021901965.1 Pipa carvalhoi
ACCCTTTCCTAATCCTTTTTTTAACTATTTGTGTCAGCAATTGGCTTAGTATAAAGGAGTTTTATATGTATGTGGGCAGTTATATCGGCACTATAGTTCTCCTTCATAGTAATTTATCACATATATGTATTGCAGAACTTGGTGAAACCTTTTTTATTTGGACTAACAGTCAGTTTAGATAGACAAGCCTTCAAGAGGTTGGTCCTCCCTTTATCCAATAAAAAAGGTATCACCAAGTACTGCAATACTCATTCTTTTGCATCTATGGACTAACACAACCACTCTATCCTACAGTATATATATTAATATATATATATGGCACTGTGGCTCATAGCACTTAGGAAGGGTTGTAAGTCTCATAGTAATTTCATATAATCCTTTACAAGAAACAGAAAAAAAGAAGTCTTCTTTAGATATGCGTCAAATCTGCAATTTGTAAATTTGGCTTAAAATCAGTTCCTCTAAGGAAATTTTGCCTGAATTCCAAACCAGATTTCAATTTGAATATTGTATTTTATTGCACCTTTTTCAAAATGGATAACAATCAGTCACATGATAGCAATGGATCCAACTGGGTCAGACAAAGGCTAAGGACTGAGCCAAATCCTAAGACCATGAACACGATAGCAAATTTTTTACAGTACTTTATAAAAAATCAAAATCTGGCAACAATTCTCAGAAAATACACACATTAAAAACCACTGAAAATGCCATATTGGTGACAGCAACTGATTTTCTTGTTAGGACTCTGCATGCTGTGTTTTTTCAACACTGGGAAACACACTGAAACAAACAGTGTACAATAAAAGTCAATCATGTCAAAAATAAGCAATATTGATGTCAAAATAGTCGCGGACGCGCTTCATGCACTTGAAGAACAGGCGACTATTTGAGCGGGGCGCCTCATGCACTTCACGGAAATGCCTTCGCAAAGGCATTTCCGTGAGTGTCCGGGCTATATAGAATCTGGCCCTAAGGCGTTTTGTAAGCTGAGAATTGATATGGATTGATAGAGAAATTATGTAATCAGCTTAGTCTGCCTAAATTGCCTCCTTTATGTCGATTGCCTTTCAGGGGTGAAACTACATCGTGACTGACCTATAAGCAAATGGGCTGACAGAAGTGTTAAAAACACTGCAGACATTTGTGGGTTTTTACCTTTTTATTAGATTTTTTTAGCTGGCACTAAAAAAACTCACTAGTGTGTCACAAACCTGAGCCAGATGCTAAACTATTTTAAATAAGAAGATCCATTGTTACACAAACCAGAAGGAAACACATTCACAGTGTTGTCATTGCTAGGGAACTGCCTGTTAGAGTAAAACACCCCACTCATTAGAACTGGCACTAGAAACAGCAGTAGCATCATTTGTAATAAAAATGTAAAATAATTTGAATGTAATATAAAATATACTCCGATATCAAGAGCGAAATTTAATTTGACCTTTTCACCCATTTTTTGGTGAAAACGGCCATTTTCGAGAGAAAATCAGGCAAAACTTTTGAAAATTCCGTTTTTGACCTTTTTGTCCCCATTTTTTGGCCATTTTCATGGCAAAAAACGGGCAAAAAGGTTGAATAAATTGTTTCGATTATATTAAATTTCGCCCCTAGTGTTTTAATCTCATCAATGTGGACTCGCATTAAAGCGACAATGTAAATTTTTAATAACAATAAAGATTGTAAATCAGACAGGCAGCCCCAAGTGCTAGTGGCAATGTGCACCAATTTTTAGCGGAAATCCCAAGTACTGAAGGATATGCAATTTCAATGCATTTTTCAGATTTTAATATTGTGTGAATGCTTCTTTAATAGCTCCATATATCCTAAATAGGGTTTAGTGATTTTTAATATGACTAGTTTCACATTATCATTTTCCGCTGCATTTGTGAATTGTTTTTGCAATTACTATTGTTCATATGCTGTGTCTGCTAGTTTGGATACATCACTTTGGTGTAGATAAGAGCTAGACATCACAGCTCTAGTCTAGTTCAGTCACTTGATTTGGTGGTACCCCCAAGCAAATTGCATTAATTGCCAATACCCTTTCCTTCTTTTATTCATCAAGTGAAACTGTCAATCAGTGGTTGCCTTACAAGTTCTAAATGTAGCCAAGCCTGTTTCCTATAATCTACATTTTTACTGCTTATATTCTCCTCTGATTTGGCTCAAATTCCTTTTTACTTTGTCCTTCCCATCCTGTTAGACAGACTTCTCTGTGAAAGAAAAGAAGATGCCTAGTTCACAAAGCACACACTGCAGGTGGTTTAACACCTTCTCTAAAAAGGCCATTGAATGAGTAAAGGTTGGTGGGATATATAAATGCTTATTGGTCCAACTGGCCAGGAAATGCACATCTCTGATAGGATGAATTACCAAAGAGTGAGTGGGACTTGTCATGACTTGTTCTAGAAAACTTCCTTGTGTTTTGAGGTAATGTCCATGTAAATACTTTTACAGGAGGACCAACCATTAACACAGTGTAATTCCCCATACAAGCTATTATTCACTGGTGTGTCTGAGTCAGAATATGGAAACATGTTCCACTGGATTCCAAGAATAGCTTATAAAGACTACAGGTTACCTAATATAAAAAATGTAAAAAGATACATCGATTGTGTTTGTCTCTGGGGTTTATATGTTCTATTTTGGATCATCTTAACCTACTCTCATTTATATAAAGGAAAATATATCCCTTTCTGTAATTTCTTAGTAAATTATAAGTTTCAGAAACTCTGTGGATTTAATGCCTATATTATGATGCAATGTAAGATATTTAGTCACAAGATAGAATCAGTTGTAAATAGAAGCCTTGGTTAACTCCTTCTATCATCATTGTAACACATAAAATTATTCTCTTCCATAAAATAATGTTTCAGAAGACACATGACTACACATCCCCTGCTTCCCTATCAAGTATTTACTCACTGAGTGGCATTTGGAGGGATGTCAAGGCTGTTGGGAGAAGTGACATGAAGCATTAACATATTTAAAAACTATATATTTTTTTTACCGGAAAGTGGGTTGATGATCACTTTAAGTTCTAAACAGCCACGTCTAGTCATTTATACAGTTATAAATTACAGGAAATTCCGTGCAAATTCCAATACTACAATGTACTATAAGGATATTAAAGTCACTTTAGTGTTCTGAAGGCTGCATAGCAGGTGGCTTTATGAAGGTCATAGAACTAGAGTATGATGCCTATTAACTTTTATTAATAATATTACAAAGCCCAATATTTCTGTAATACATTACGACAAATAGCAGATGAAGTAAACAATATTTATTAATGATATGTAACTGAAGGCTCACTGCTTTATGCTTTAAACAAATCAACATATTCTGGGTGAATTCATGAGTTGCATATTTCATATAGTATAATAATGAGGTTATAGCTGGTTCTCTGGCTGTCAGAGGATACTAGGAGCTGTAGTATATCACATAAATGTAAATATAAATTTCCCTGTCCTAAAATATTAACATATTATGGGCGGTATTTATTAAGCCCGAAAAGACTCCACCGGAGTCTCTTCAGGCTTAATAAGGGCAGTCCCGATTTCCATATTATGGAAATCGGTGTTTCTCGATTTCCATAATATGGAGATCGGGTATTTGTACCGATCCGTAACCATAAATTATAATGGCTACGGATTATTTCGGTACAAATATCCAATTTCCAGATTATGGAAATCGAAAAATACCAATTTCCATAATGTGAAAATCGGGACCACAGGAAAGTCTGAAAGACCGGTACCGGTCTTTCCGACTTTCTTAAATACCGCCCTATTTGTTTAATAATCAATATCAATATTTATTCTTCTACTATAAATGTAGAAATGGAAAGAACTGATAGATTTTCAATATTAAACATGCTTTTTGCTAAGGAATGAACAAACCACCCAGGACTTACCTGGTAAGGAATCAATTTTTCTTCCTCGACAAGTCACGTAAACGTTGTCACATGACCACGAGAAAGTTCTAGCCATGTCAGTGTCCCAGCACAACCCGACAGAAAATCACCCCTGATACTACCTATTTGTGTATTCCTAATGTAATAGTTTTTCATTACTTCGGTTAATTTGGTACTTTGAATTGCACAGTGCTGCATAACTTAGTGGCACTTTATGAATAGAAATATACATACATACATTACTTTGTGTTAAAATTCTTCCATAGACCATGTGAATTACTCATGTGTTTGATTTTTTCTGTTCCTGAGGGAAAACCAAACAAATATCCATAGATATTGTATATCAGAAGCAAGCAAATTCAGGGTATTATTGTATTCATTGGCACTCTGAGCTGATCATGAATCACTTTTCAAAGTGTTACAAAGTTTTAAAAACACCTCTGGAAATGTTTGAAAATGTTCAAAGCATTTTAAATGTAATATTGCCACTCAAATAACACATAACTACATTTTGACATGTGACATACATTTTCTGGGTTGTTTAAGGTTTATTAAAATGGACTAGGTACATTTCCTATGTTGTTTATTCTGTCAGGGTTGGGCTGAATGGGGGTCAGGATCTAGCATAATTTATACCTCGCTACTTAGTATAACTCCTAACCTTTTTTCCCTCATAGGTTGATGAGAGGGAACCCCAGACTAGCTGGTCAGTACCTATTGGGCGGAGTTTGGTACTAGGTTTTCTTTTTCACTTTAACACTTTAGTAATTATATTTCTTTTGGTGCCCTGTTAGCCATCGGCTTACTATTTTCATTTTAATACAATAAATTATTGCTTTTATTGGTGTGCGGGCATTTACAATATGCTCTTTACAGGTCCTTTCCTGTTTTTCTTGGTGCTATTCTGTCAGGCCAGCCAGTGGAGGAAGGTACGCGTAAAGGAGGGGAGTGTACTATCTAGGATAGAGTAAGGAGTTGGTAAATGGGTTCAGATTGAGTGTGGGATGGAAGAAGCAAGGTTTTCTGGTCCCCACCAACCCCCACTACTTAAGTTTCTTGTTTTGTAATTGGGGGATTTTCACAGCTAGGAGGGTCCTTGACAATTTGCCCCAGAGGAAGTTCTTAATAATTGAAGTGGTTTAACTCTTATGGTGGGTATTTATGATAAGATGGGAGGGTGTCATTGGAAACATCTTCCCACAAAGGTTTTTGCGAGGTATTCAAAGTAAAAGCTTTTGAGGTGGTGTACAGTGTTGAAGGAATATGAGTGGGGGAGCAGATCACCAAGGATTCTAGTTTAAGAATACACTGTATAGCCATTATTTTTAACATAATATATTTATATAATGCAAATTGTTTGATTCTTTTATATGTTGTTTTATCAGTAAAGCTGTGGCCAGTTTCACCCCAAAGTAAGTGTGAGTTTGTCTGATTTAAGTGGACCCATTTGGCTGTGCTCCTCTTTTAGAGCCATTGTGAAACACTTTAACATGTTATTCAGTTCATTAACCTTATGCCTAAAATTATGCTTTTTTTTTTTTCTAAATTGCCTACTTCTATATTCATTAATCCTGAATCCTGCAAATGCCACTTTTAAAGGCGTTTGTTTAAACTGGCTGTTATTTTAACTTACTTGCAGTTATTTCATACTAATTGCATGCACACACTGTTTTAGTTGGAAATGGAAAAAAACTATTAATTGCTTTTGATTGCTTGAAGTAGGAAACCCTCCATTATCCTTTAATCAAAATTAAATGTTCTGTACATTTTGTTGATTTACCATTTTGTATGTTCAATATAATCTATTACGGATTCTAAATGGTGATGATAGTGAGGGATGATGTTTCTGTGCTTATCTATAAGGGAATTAAAATGCAATTTATTTAAAGCAAATGATTGGGTGAATGTTTTGCATTTGTTTCGATTACTGTAAGTAGTCTGGACACATGGCATAGTTCACTAATATATTTTTGTCATTGCTTCAGTATTATGGTTGGAATGATAGAATTGATACTCTGCACTATTTGTCAATATTCATACAAGAAGTGATTTTTCAGATATTAATGTAACAAAAAAAAAATACTCACTATTAGGTGAGGAATAACGTTTCCTAGTCAATAACAATAGGTATTTCAGTGTAGTTGTTTCCCAGTGAGTGGTATGCATGTTTGTATATATAATATTATTAATTATTATAAGCACCACAAATATACACAGCGCTATATAATTTAACAACACAAATACAATACAGACATGTGAAAAGTGCTTTAAATATGTATGATCAGAGACGTATTATACACAAGTCACCCTAGGCTGCTGCCTAGGGTCCAACCACTGGTAGGGGTCCAAACACAGTCTGTTGCCATAAAAGCATATTTTCGGAGTAAGGTTGGGCCCTAACTACTTCTCAGCCTAGGGCCCAACTGTCTCTTTATCCTTCTTTGGGTGTGATGGTGAAGTGTGGATCTAAGTTGAAAGCCTTTGGCTGTTGTGCTGATGGTGCATTTTTTTATTCCGAGTCCACAGACTGTTAACGTTTTTGACTCCTGAGGTGAGAGGCAGAAAGAGGATCATTATTCGGCTGTTTTTAGTTCAGCATAATTGTTTGACTGACATGAACTTGCTTGTGAAAGGTCGGTTTCTAGCAAAGTAGATGTGAAAATCACATAAAACAAACATCTTTCCAGTATCTAAGATCTGCCTCAAAACCATAATACTTTATAATTTCCCCTTCAAAGCTATCAAGATATTATTCCATTTCACAACACCTGCACTCTACTCACTGACATAAATATATATAGTGTTGATAAACTCATTCCAGAACTACTGTGAAGTAGTGAGGTTAGACTGCAAATCCTGGTTCTCATTGCTCCATTTTATCAGCCATGAATGCTTTTAAAGAACATGAGATGTGGTAATGGTACACTAACCTCTTGCTCTTGTCTGATTTCAATATGAAAGGGAAATAAGTTGAGTGATGGCTAACGATGGCACATGTTTTATCAGGTTCAAACAAAATTTAAAGATTATGTACTTCTCTACTGTGTTCTCATATAATTGATCTACTGTTATACAGCAAGTGACACTTTTTGGAGCAGGGAAAGTGAGACAGTGGGTCCTGAATGTGTCATTTGAACAGATCACATCATTAATAAGGTAAACTAATGACTACAGGTTGCCTAGATCAGTGCACAGTGAAATGCTGAGTTCAACAACATCTACAGAGCCAAGGCATATGTGAAGATGTAACAATTATTCAGGGAGAATCCTTGATGCATGGCAGGAGGGATGAGGAGATGGCGTATGTAATGGTTGTTGTTCTAAAACAGAGAATATTTTCTAGAAGAGACAAAATGTTTTGGAACTATTCCAAACCTGACTGTTTAAAAAACTGTGGGATTAATCACCATATATTAAAACCAGCCCAGCCACAAGGAACACACATTAACCATTTAGTAAACAGGTCATACTGTTTTTGTAGCTACTGTACCAAAAACATCATTAATCCATTTAGCATCTGTCCTTTGCGATGTTGCACAAGATTTCTCAATTAAAATAACTGTAAATAGTTACCATGCTTAGCTGTAGCAAGCAGTGGAAATCAACAGCGAATACTGCTAGCAAAATATGGACACAAGAGAAACAGGGAAGCATAATTCTACTTCTTTATAAAGCACTTTTATTTTGAACAAGCAGTACAGCCTTGGGTACCAATGTAAAAAACTGATGTAGCTTAAGACAGCCAGGGGCCACAGAAAAGGCATTGGTTTATTTTAGTTAAGTAGACTGGCTAAGGATGAGGGCCAATTTAATGTGAGCTCACAAGTCTACACTTTAGAAGAATGGAGTTGACACTTATAGATTAAAAATATTTCTTTTCACAGTGAGAGCACTAAAATGTGCTCCAAAGGTATTGTATCTTCAGATACAGTGCATTGTTTCATGAAGGGACTAGATACATTTTTGGCAATATCAATAGATGGTATTAATAGGACAGTGGGTCAAGCATCAACTGGGGAGACAATCTTGAAAATTTTAAATTAACATAGTTATTTTGGTTAGACTAAGTTACATTTCCATCATGTAAAACCCTTCCAATACATCCTACCCAGTTTAAAGCTGATCAAGAGAACAGAAAGTTAAGTTAAGGTTTATCCTTAATATGAATATTTGTAATAATATCTTTAGTGTTAGAAATTAAGAGGTCCAGTAGTGCTTCTTTACTACCTTGGGTTTCAATAAACTGTTCCATAAAGTTTCTACATCATATTGGTACAATACAGGAACTTTGCTGTCTTTTTGGAAGCTGGTGGTGAATCCCCAGCTTGTAATAGTTCACCAATAGTTAGGTGATTAGTACTGTCTGTTCCTGTCCTGGACTTGATCCAACATCAGGAAATGCAACTGCATCTGGTACTGCTAATGCTACCTGTGCATTATCCATATGTATTATTAAAATGGGAGTCAGAAAGATTGGAGAGTGTATATTTTTACACTGAAAATAATTTGGTTTTAACAATTCAACAAAAACCTGCCCAGTATGACTTATCCTGCCTTTGCCTTGAGTATAGTGCAAGCTGGATGCTCTGCTTTTGGTAACATCATTTCTACATTTACCATAAATTATTCCAGATTCACTGAAAGTTGTTGTGGCCTCATTTAACTTTTCTTGTGTCACATGGGGCAGCTGAATACTACAGTGTGTTGGACCTGTTGTGGTAGATCTGTTGCTTTTCTTAGTTGAAAGGAAGAACACACTCTTTTTTGGGATTTAACACAAAAATAAACTGTTTGCCCCCAAATCTCAGAAATAAAGAAATCACAATTACACTTAATTGTGGTGTATGCAAAGCTGGCAGAAATGATGTTGATTTTTAGCAATACATAGTAGCTTCTTGTGCTGCTAGTTTTGGCACCAGTTTAATGTTGCCTGCTCCCACACACCTGGCAGGCCTTATTAGAATTGTATGGGCTTCTAAGTAGAAAGCATATGCATGCACTAGGTGGATTTTTATACAGTGGGTCACTACTGCCAAACATGTCGATAGATTATTTGCTTAACATGTGAATTATTGCTGCTAATTGCTAAAACAGTCCATTTTTCACAGTTTAGTCTGGGTTTGTGGCTTTCAGCTGTGTTTATTAAAGCTGTCTTTTAAAAGGAACAAAGATACAAGACATTCCTTTGAACTGATTTTTTTCTATTAGAGGTTTGTGCACATGTAAGATCTTTACGTTGGTACCATACTAGTGTTTGGGATCTACTCCTTTGAGCAACTCCATTTATTGTGATTACAATCACTGATTGCATCCAGAATGATGCACCATTCACCTACACAGGGATTTAAAGCTCATGGTCATCTAGATGTCAGGATATAAAGTAAAGGGAGTAAGGAAAGAGGTGGAACCTTTTAATTATATATTGGAGGGTATGAAAATTAGAGGGTATGAAAAGTAAAAAAAATGTGTATTATCTATATTAAAACAACTTTGAATACAACATGTTTTTTTTTGTATCCTGCCATCATCTTCTGCTGGAGAACCCTTCACTGAGGGCAGAGCATTAGCAACATTTAAATAAACAGTTTTTGCAATCTGTTGGGTTAAAAACAAGCTGCTCAGTTTTCAAGCAAATGCTGTGGTTGTTGGTATAATAAATTCTTAACTGTAGACGATTCTACTGAGCATGCCTGAACTGCTGTTCTATTCATACTTTCAGTAGGATGTCTAGAAAACAGCTTTGTTGTGTGATTATTTGAAAGGGACATTTATAAGACAGACTGGAAAAGATAGCATAAAGAACATTGTGCTTTACACCTTTAAATTAGATAATTTTCTAACAAAAAGTGTCATGTTTTGATGCAGTTTTAATCCTATTTCCTCTTTACTAAACCCATTTAATTTGGCCTAAAATTTAGATCATTTCTTTAGAAAAGTGTAACTTTCACATGTTTCAGCTTAGTCACGGAGTTTAAAAGCCTCCAATCTCTAAAGCAGCTTATTCAGAATGATTGAAAAGCAGCAAATATTTGGAACAAATACCAAGCTACAGTATATGTGTAATTATGATACTGTAAATCACTGATCTTATCACGTGAGGAGGCAGAAAACCGACAGCTCTGGTCCCCCCAACCATGTTCACACACACAAAATATATATCTCATATTAATCAGACATTGAGCACAATATCTCTTAAAAAGGTAGTCCCATTGGGAGTTTTATTGTACATAAAAATAAATAAATTACAATTTACAAAGCAGAAAGCACAAGTGGCTTTTAAAGTGCAATTCAAGCAAATACTTTAGCCAAAATCTAGGCTTTGGTATTTCACCAATGTACAATAATGGTGTTTATAATATTGAACATGATGTAAGGCTTGATTCAAACACTGGCCCTTACTGCCCAACTGGCACAGTCAAGACATCCATAATAACCACAAGAATGAGGAGTTTGAATACATCAAAGCTAGTCCACATGGGCAAACTGTCAGATTCTCTTATGAGAAACTAATGTGTTATTCTTTTAAGTCCAAAGTTTCTGTGCACATAAAAAAAAAAAAAAAAAAAAAGCAGAACACCACATTGTTTCATCATTGCTTTGACACACAGCGGTAACCAAATGAGTTGTAGATCAATGCATTGCACATCACTCCAGCACTCAAGAGAGATTGAACAACCAATCACAATGCTACACTGCTGTAGACAAAGAACCTGAAGTCTTCATTTCTAGCCTACAATTACTGCATTTTAATGCCATTCATAGTTCATGTCCAACTTGTGTTCCAGAACACACAAATGATTGGGCAGTAATCAGAGACTGTTCGGAATCACATGGACTCATTGTCTGGTAGTCACGTAAGAATGACTTCTCATCACCTCATCACACTGCAGAACAAGTAAGTCTGCAGACACAGATTCATTAGCAACCTTCGCTGTCGCTGTGATTTCTCCATGTCATCAATGCCAAAGTTACATGTTCCAAACCAGCAACTTCATGAGCTCTTTTCTTGGAAAAGCAAACTGAAAACCATGTGTGCTTCAGACGGATGTGGCAGTCCTCACTTTGGCAGACAACGCCTGCTTAAAACGTCTTTTCAGGTCCTGCATATTGGGAGACTTTGGGCGTGGAATGAGAGAATTTTTCCTCTTTTCTGGAGTTCCTGTGTTCTGCAGTTTGCTTATTTCTTTACACAGTACCTGGAAAGCATTGTACACATCAATATAGTTCTCACTAACACTGACTTCATAGAAGGTGCAGCCCAACATATTGGCCAGCTGAAGTCCATGCTGTGGCTCTACTTGCTTTAAGTGGAGAAGGTCTGCTTTATTGGCAACAATTACAACAGGAATTCTGCTATCAGGGTGAAGCTGCCGTATATGCTGGTGCAGGCTGCTTATGAGTTCAAAGCTGTTACAGTCAGTGATAGAAAACACAATCACAACAGCATCTGCCCATCTCAGTGACTTGTTAAGCTGTTCATTAGAATCCAAATTTTGCTCATTAATCTGTAAAGGAAGAAAAGAGACATTTAGTTGGCAAATTTGAACATTTAACAAAACAGTATTAAAAGGGACATTGTGCTAGCAAATTATGGATAATTACATTTGCTTAGAAAAGCCAAACACGAATTGTTCTATTTGCACTGCATTCTGACCACTAGAGGACACCAATAACATTACAACTCTATGGACAAAATAGAGGCACCATATGACTGCTTCCTGTTATATTACTAAAAATAAATATTCTGATAAATAATGCTGTCTGAGTAGAAAATCCCCTAACAAAGCCTAATTATTTAAATTAAATGAAAACAAGAGAAAAAAAAAAAAAAACACTTAGGAAATAAAATAGGATATATCTACCCTTTAAAACAAAGACATTCTTCCAAGTACATAATACATTAAGTATAGTGTCATATGCATATTAAATAAATCTGTCTACACTTTCACCTTTCCAGTCTATAGTATGTTGATCCAGCTGCAGAATCTGGAATAGGATCTTCTGGAACATATTCTGCTTGAGTGGAATGTATGGCTACAAGCAGGAAAATACTTTGTAGTGGGACAAAGGGGGAAATGAGCTGGCTAGACAGCGAGTCTGGAAAGTGCAAGATAGAAGCTGGAAGCATTTAGAACTGGAAGGAAGCCCACTCTCAACTGCAGAAAAAGACATCTGTCTGTGCTCGCTTAACCATCCTGTGTATGTTAATTTGGATGCTAAGGCTTTGTGTTATGTCCTAAACCCCAGTCAATGTACAGGTAACGAAAGCAGGGACGCTCTTAAGGAGATGCAAAATGGGCAGCTGCCCCGGGCTCCCAATACCAAGGGGAGCCCTGCTAGAAACAAACCCATTCTATCAACTCTTTCTACCTGGCACCCGACTGATAAACATACCAGAATAGGTGGCCCCACTTTGTTTAAAACAGAGTCAGAACAAAAATTATCAAATTCTATTACTTAATATTGAAACGTACGGTGGGATTAAACTTTTCCTGCCAGAGAAGACTACAAATCTGCAAAACTTCGCTCATCAAATCTTTACTGGCTTTGTCAGCGATACCACTGAAGTCTTCCAGCTTTTGCAAACAATCAACAGAATACCTAACGGTACAGTTGTGTGTGTGTGTGTGTGTGGGGGGGGGGGGGGGGGGGGGGGTGGGGG